>JAODOY010005402.1:0-10414 GCA_025399855.1 Forbesichthys papilliferus | reverse complement strand
TCATTAATGTTCTAACCGGACATTCTGTGGGGTTGCTACCGGAAACTACTAGCATAACATTCAAGCAGTACACACAAAGTACTCCATTTCAATTATTATTATTATTATTATTGTTCAAAATATGTTCACACTGACCATACAGTAGTTCATTCATATCTCCCAGAGAAAACTAAGCAGGTACACTGATGACAGTTGTTTGCGTACCATGTGTGCACAGGCCACAGGGGGACAAAATGAATAGCAATAACGGAAGATGAGTGAGAGATTTGGATATAAGTCACCCAGGCTCCCCCCATTATATGAGCTATTGCTTTTTAAACCCTCATCAGCATGGCGAGGGGATTTCCGGCACTGCTCTTCCACAGATCAGACAAGACTCTCGGGGGGGAGAAGAAAAAATACCTTTTTATAGGTCGTCAAGATGCCGTTGTCTTTTTATTGGTCTGTGGCAATAGAGGACTCCATTCATGAGCGTTAACGCGTAGCAGGTTCTCTAGGTAGCATCTGAAATTAACTCTGAAGACCTTGTTGAGAAAAAAGTCCTTTAATTAATTTGCAATATACTGTATATTTAAAGATAAGGGAGAAAAATGCTTTGACAAACATGAGGTTTCATCCTCGGTCATTCTTTGACAGCGTATCCAAACAGTATAGGTGGACAAAGTACCGTACATTACTCCATTACTTCATTCAAAGTACTTTAACATTACTGTTACAGTACGTATATATGTGACAATAAATATGAAATTTCCATTCTTTCTTTCGACTACAAAATGTAGTTCACTGATCATTACAGATTTATTCAAAGCGACTTACATGAGGTACATTTGTCAGTAGTTGGACAGGTCATATACCAGCAATTATAAGCAAACAATATTCTAAATAGAACAAATGCAGCATAATGTCATTATAAAGTACCTGTTATAATGTAATCAACCATATCAAATGCAATAGGTAATGGCCTAGCTAAAAGTGCATGAGAAGTTTAAAAGGGGATTTAAAGATGACACTCTTAGATAAGAGAGCGTGCTAAGAGGTGGCGAGGTCGCTGGTCAAGGTACCAAGCAGTACTGTATGTCATTGCTTGGCAGACTGAAGCAGCCTCACAAACATTACAGAAGCCTTCTTAAAAAGAAGTTATGTGCTTTGACAACATTCAAGTGGCCCATTCTTTTACGTCTCCTAACAGCAGCGGGCGATAAAGTACACAATGCCATTACTTCAGTTAAAGTATATATGCTCGCCATGATACAGTACTCAAGCTAAACATTAATTACTTAGTGATTAAATGCTATAAAACATTAGCTTTTTATTGTTTGCACTCTACATCTATTAAGGCAATTGAGCAAATTGTTGTGGAAAATGCTTTTTCATATATAGTAACAAAAGCAGCTTTCCCCATTCGCTGCAAATGTTACTTGTAATAAAATAATAGTGCTGTTTACATTATGTGTTGTGTCCTTGTCTTTCAATATTCCATCAGTCACATGTCAGTCTGATGTGACCCATGGCATGTGGGTGAAAATAATAGCTCTCTTTATTTTAAACATTTATTTAATTATTTATAAATTATTTATTCATTTATTATTCTTATTTTTTTTATCCATCAATCCCTATCCGCTTATTCGTAGTCGGGTCGCGGGGGCAGCAGCTCCAGCAGTGGTTCCTAAACTTCTCTTTCCCGAACCACAATATCCAGCTCTGACTGGGGGATCCCGAGGCGTTCCCAGGCAAAGGTGGAGATGCAATCTCTCCACCTGGGTCTTCCCAGAGGCCTCATCCCAGCTGGACGTTCCTGGAACACCTAGGGAGGCGCCCAGGGGGCATCCTTACCAGATGTCCATGCCACCTTAACTAGCTCCCTTCAACGCAAAGGAACAGCGGCTCTACTCAGAGTGAATCACAGATAGCCGAGCATCTCACCCTATCTCTAAGGAGGTGTGAGTTGAAGATCTCATGAGCAGGGACCAGTTCCCAGTTCACCCACACTACATGTTTGGGCTTACCAGTTCTGTCCAGAGTCTTCCCCCACCCCTTGCTCCAATACCATCAGATGGTGATCAGTTGACAGCTCTGCCCCTCTCTTCACCCAAGTGTCCAAGACATGCGAGCAGCCTCAGATAAGATGATACCATCACAAAATTGATCATCGACCTTCATTCTAAGCCTAAGTGTACCACGTACACTTAGGAGCATCCTTATGTTCGAACATGTTTGTTATAGACAGTACATGACTAGAACAGAAGTCTAACAACTAACGCCCGCTCGGGTTTAAATCAGGGAGGCTGTTCTTCCCAATCACTCCACTCCAGGTATCTCCATCATTGCCCACGTGTGTGTTGAAGTCTCCCAGTAGAACTATGGAGTCCCTTACTGGAGCCCCATACAGGACTGTTTGGTGCATATGCACTGACAACAGTCCCCCCCATAACCCGCAGGCGCAGGAAGGTGACTCTTTCGTCTACCAAGGTAAGCTCCAACGTTCTGGCGCTCAGCCGTGGACTTGAGAGTATCCCCACATCCGTCCGGCGCCTCACACCCTGGGCAACTCCAGAGTAGAATAAAGTCTATTCCCAGTAGTATGGTTCCAGAACCAAGACTGTGCGTAGAGGTAAGCCCAACCAGATCTAAATTGTAGCTCTCCATCTCTCGCACAAGTTTCGGCTCCTTCCCTCACAGCGAGGTGACGTTCCACGGCCCCAGAGCCAGCCTCTGGTCTGGTCCATTGAGGCCCCTGACCTTTTCATTGTAACTGTTGTGATAAATTAAGTGTATTAGTCTTTAAACCATACTTTTTACAATAGATTTTTGTGGGGGTGGAGGGTGTTGCAGTTTAACCTCATATATTTGTTTGTTGAAGTTTAAATTAGTTTAATATTGGTTTTATACATAACATATGTTCTTTCAGCAGCCGCCTATTTAGTTCATATTGTAATGTTCTTCAAAAATTCTGAAATGTTCTGAAAATGTTGTGTAAAGTGAACATGCCTGATTTAATCACATGATGGTGTTGGAAGTCGGTCACAAGGGTCCTGTGGGACTTTATGCCGGGGGCCCCACCCCCACCTCAAAATAAATCAACAACTAACTAAAAATGCCCCCATAAGCCATCCTGGGTTGTTCGCTTCCATTTGTCTGTCCGTGTCCATCTGTATGTATATAGTGTGAGTGTTTGTCTGCCACTGCCATTGTATTTGCTCATCTGCTGTACCTATATTAAGCACCTGTTTTTGTAACATCTAACTTTTTGTTGACTTCACTGTACCAAGACCACATGTTTAGTGCCCTTGTATACAGATATATTATGTGTGATGCAGTATGTTATATACAGTACATAGTGACAGTGAGCTATATGAATTCATATTGCAAATAGATGCACAGAGTCATGGTTTTGGCATGCGATTCAGGTGCCATGTGCTGTAATTGCCGTTTCAAATGTTAAAATACAAAAATATTTCTGTTGTTTATGGGCAAGTAATGTTTAAAATAATGCTACACGGTGCATTTACATGGTCTACACATTTGCTATGACACGCATTTATTAGGCTGGAATGTAAAATGCTATGAAATTAGACGCATATACAATCTAAATCTAATACGAAGCAACTTCAAAAGGAGTCATCGAGGCAAGGCGGGTTTTGGCAGTGGCCGTGTGCAGCAGGTGTAGGAATAGTGTAGAGAGGGCTTGATTAAGGTGCGAGATAAACACACCGCGGCAAACTGTAGGGAGTGGTGAGTAGGTACCGCTCACACACACCGCATGGAGCAGAGCTGGGATCAAGGAGCACCTGCCCCTTCCCCACACCCCCACACCCCCCGTGAGCACTTCAGAGGAAGACCACAAGCAATAATATATATAGTATATTATATATATATATAAATAATAATAAATAAATAAATAAATAAATATATATTATAAATGTGGAGAAGAAAAAATCACACGGCCATGCCCTAAATTAAACAATTTCCATTTTCTTATTTCTTATTTCTTATAATGACATACGATGTGGAGCATTTTCAATGCCAGCTCTGCTGAGACCATCATTCATTGCATTTTGCATCTGAATGCAGTGGGCCCTAATACTTTACACAGAGGATCAGTGCAACTTGTGGGGCTCTATTGCCTGCAAATACCAGCCTTGCATGATCAAAAATGACCTCCTCTGTCTACTGGTGGCATACAACCCAATACACACATGCATTCCAACTTACACAGAAACATTTGCATATATTCAAATGCTTCAATATTCTCTGATCTCTCGAGGAGCCACTGTAACAGAGCTGTCTTGCTGATAGCCTAGATAGACTGCATCTCTTTCCATGCACTCGTACAGGGGTTTTCAAAGTGTGGGAAATATATATATATATTTATTATTTATTTAATAAGTGTATAAATTATATATATATATTTGTTTTTAACACAAATTTTAATACAATTAAACGTATTTTTTCCAGCTTACATTGTATGGCACTTACGAAACATAAACAGCACTTTACTTTCCCCACAATCAGCTATAAGTCAATTAGTCAATTATTTTTCTCACATTCTTGCGCCTCCCCCGATGTCCTCTTGCACCCCCCAGGAGAGGGGCGCCTCACACTTTGAAAACCACTGCACTAGTACATTCTGTCATTGTATACAACCAAGGCTCCCCATCCTCAGACTTGGGAAGATCAATGCCGACACTTTTAGCCATTAAAAGTTTACATTGTCCATAAACATTTATCCTCTGCAGCTCTGTAGATATAATCATTCAGTAGGTCTGTATGGTATATTATACTGATAAATGATCCTGCAACAATTGTTGAAACAACTGTGCTGCCTATTTTATAACAATGTTTTGGTGGCTATCCAGCTTATAGCCTAAACAAAAGAGAACTACAGTAACTGAACTTGCTCATACAGTACAGTGTATGTAGCCGATGCCTATATGTTTAACTTAAATATACATATTAAACAATGTCCGTAGTTCCACATCACTTTGTAGTGTGACACTATAAAAGCCGTATATAGTGAAATAATAGCACGGCAGTATTTTGTCGCAGCTGTGTTCTGTCACTCAAATGTAGCACTATCTGCAGTGCACTTCTCGCTCAGACCAGATCTCTAGTAGTACAGTAAAGCCGGTGCACGTCAAGCGCTTGAACAGAGGTCAGTGGCTGAATGATGACTGACACGGGCAATCAGAGCTCTTTCTCCAGATGCTCTGACTTTCCCATAGCGCTGTACATGTTCATTATGTGCCTGTCTAGATCACTTAAGCGGTCTAACCCCTATTGATTCCTCCACCTCCTAGCCTCGCCCTGCTTCACCACTCGAAGCTGCAGCACTGCTTTTAAAACACTACTGGCCTTGCATCACACTTACTGCGCCAATCACAGTGGAATGAGCACAAAGCTAAGAAAGAAAGAAAGAAAGAAAGAAAGAAAGAAAGAAACTGGACACAAATTGATCAACCACATTTGATATAGTATTTTACATCTAAATGTTGTGCTTCTTTATTTGATGTCATTATTATCCTATTCCTTTATTTAAACAGCTTTTATTGCTGGAGGTTGTGCGCATTGTCAGAATACAGAGCCAATCACTCTGTCATCTGTAATCTGTTATCTGAAATAATGAAATTACATCCTGATAAACTAAACTCTGATAAAGATAAAAACAGACTAGATAAATACATTTTGTCTTCAAGCCACATACAAAAGAAGATGATTTTTTAATGTAGTGTCTTTGGCAAGTGGATTTAAATTGTGTATTGCTGAAAATATAAATTACTTAAACTCCTCTACCATTCCATCTAGTGCAGAATTCCGCAGAACAGTGTTCATTTCCACAATGGCGGTGTGAAAAGTTGTCCATTCATCCTATAAAGAAGGAGAGGAGAGTAGAGGAATACGCTTTTATGTAAATTGCAGGAAGGAGTCCTGTTAAAATGAATCTTCTCTGTATTGTTCTCAATTGTGTTAATATCCTCAATATCAGAAAAAAGATCACAGCACTGCCTACATCAAGGAGTGGTGTGGACCTTTAGACATGCTTGTTATTGGTATAAAAATAAACATAAACTGAGAAACAGTATACTGGAGGAGGAAGCTGTATCTTCATCACCTTTATGAAGAAAACAACCACATAACTGTTTCTTGTAATAAAAAGGAAATGAGTGAACCCATAAATAGAAACCTAATAAATATTGCTGTTTTAAGTTGCTAATTGCCTCTGAACTCTTCATGTAGGCCTATTGTTTTGCTATTCTTCAGGAGTAATACAGACAATAATAGACATTGTATGCACATGTATATGTTTTATTTCCCTGAAACTTGTTTGTACCTTACATTGTTGGTGTCAAAGACTCATTTTATATGTATGCATTTGGACTTGTGAGAGTTTGGCCCAGATATCACTAATTCATAATTTATCTGAATAAACATAATTTCCATATCAAGGACAGTGAAATAATTTATTGGCTTCAATCCATGTATTTGTTATAGTCATCAAGGCTTTTGAAATGTTTTGTGAAATATTATAGCGAAAATAAATATGTGGAATATTCAGAACAATGTATGAAAATGAGATTATAGTATACATAACTTGCAGTAATATGGTTCTGCTAAAGCCTAAATATGCATTAGATTCAATGCCATTCAATAACATTTTCATTGAAACCTACTGCTCTAATACACCAGTTCTTATAATGTAAACTAATGCCACCTTTGAGGCTAGGTAATATATCACCTTCCATCAGTACTGCATCAAATATGCAAATGTCTCGCTGCTTAAATGATACAGTTTGATCTGGAGAAACAACATTATGTTGTGTTATAATGCACACACGTGTGTATAGAGACCCCACTCGCAACCAAGCTGAGATAAATTCAAATGACAGCTGCCATTTGAATATGAATATGCTTTGTCCAGCTCAAAACAATGAATTACAATTTCCATCTAAAGCAATATATCAGAAAGTAATTAAAATGCTTCTCACATGGAGAAAGGATAGTTCAGCAGTCTTGTGTTTCAGAGTGATAACATTCCCACCAAAAATATGAATGAACAAATAAAAAAATGTAAAAAACAAGATTTGATATTAGAAACAGAATTACATTGTTTTGGCTGGAATGACTAAGTAAATGTTTAACATAGAGTAATGCTCAGGAGGCATGAAGGTATAGAATATAGTACATCATGGGGGCTTTGTTTTATTGTTGGTTTTTGTTTTTTAATACGGGTAAGGGCTGTTTTAGCTGCTGAGGTCAGGAGCTACTCCACTGGGACTGAGTTGCATATCGACCGTAAACGCTGGCTTTAAATACAACCGTGGCGGAGCATTTCTCACCCACCGTACGCACTGCCATTAACTACCCCCATGCTTGGTTGTTCCTCGATTTATATCTTGTAGCAGATTATTCTCCCCGACATGGGATATATGCCGATATACTGTTTGTCCCTGAGACATATCCTTTACAGATATGCGCGGTGGTTGCTCAACCTGTTGTTACTCTACTGTATGCTAGCTGCCAAATGTTGAGTGATTTGAAGTGAGAGAAAAAATAGAAGAAAAATAAATACACACTATAGGCCTACATATGAAATATTCATAATCTATTTAATTTAGCTGGCCCACTATAGAGCAGGGCCTGAGGGACTTTGAGGTATAGATCCAGGCTGGCTTTCCTCCTATTCGTGTTGTTAACAAACATGATATTCTCTCTTGAGCCTTTTGGATAGGTAAGCCATGGGTGATTTAATTGGTTATGCAGAGCAGTGGAAATGTGGTTTCTTGTATGCATAATGTTCGAGCGCATTGAGCGGCGTCCACAGAATGGGTTGTCATTGTTGGCAGTGCTTGTAAGATGGTAATTTCAACCCACCTGGAGGTCCGTATGGATTTCCCAGCATATACTAAATAATTTTATAACTGCAAGAAAGGCACCTATATACCAACTGGGAACGACACACCTTGTAAATCTTAGAAGATTATTTAAAATACCTTTCCATTTTAACTATGAATGTTTGATGAGACTTAAAAGACACCAGACACCTTGGAAATGTAATATTGAAGATATTGGGGAACTAAATGTAATACAGTCTGCAAGAGATTGAGTATACATTATGCAATGTAAAATACCTTACAGATTATCCTCATGAGTATAGCCTATATGTAAATAACTACTGCCTGGACTTCATTTATATAAACAAACCAAACCTGTGTTGAGTAGGTAGGCTAATAAATCATGTAGCATACATGGTGTCTATGTGAGACAGGAGTAGCGAGACATATCAAACAGCAGATAATACTGTACTAGAGTACTCACATTTGCTCATACACTGACATCACACATTGAGTTTGGTCTGGAAGTCAATTTAACCTATTAGGTAATAACAGAACACCATGTAGGACCACTCTCAAAAATACATCCCAACTCTCTTAGAAGAAGAAGAAGAAGAATAAGAAGAAGAATTATTATGACATACATACCTACATACTGTACATACATACATACATTAATTCCTATATAAATGTACATACATACTGTATACATACAGTATATACTGTATGTACATACATACTATACATACTGTACATACATTCTTACATACATACTGTACATACATATATACTGCATACATTCTGAATACATATGTACATACAGTACTGTACATACATACATATATACATACATACATACATGCATATACTGTATACTGTATACTGTGTATACACACACACACACACACACACACACACACATATATACATACATATCATATATACATACTGTACAGACATACTGTATACATATACATACAGTACATGCATATATACATACATACTGTACATACTGTACGTACATACTGTACATACATACATACATACATATTGTATATACTGTACATACATACATACATACATACATACATATTGTATATACTGTACATAAATACATACATACATAAATACATAAATACATACATACATACATACATACATACATACATACATACATGCAGTATATGGTTTATAATATGGTTGCATTCTTGAATACATGTTTCTTTTCCAGTTTCCTATTTCCTAGGTAAATCGTCGTGATGGGCTATGAAGCATAAATTACACTGGGGGCAATGCAAATTTTGATTGTTTACAATAATAAGCAGAGTAACCCTAAACCTCGTTGATGAGAAATCACCATGACGATACAGTAGGTGAAGATCAGCCCACCAGTTATTTGGGATAATCTCTGCATCTGTCATGACACTTACAGGTGCAATGAATAAATTGAAGTTCACACATACAGTAAATGTCAGCAGGAGATCAGGGGTAAGTCACTTAAGAGACTTCTAGAAAGCTCTACTGCTGTTCAGCGATTATGCTGGAAGCAGAAGTTCATATTAAAAAGTACCAACTGTCAGTTTAATGTGATATATGATTAAAGTTTCACTGCACCCTAAAATGTGTTAAAATGTGTTTTTTGAGCTGTAAACTAAGTAATATGACTAATATGTGATGAGACACATCATTGCTTGTGTTAATATTGACAAAAGTCAATTTTATGGGCTGATCTACACGTCATATCGATTAAAAATCACCCCATGGCCTGGCTGGTTTTCATCGGCACACTTATATGCTCATACATCAAATTAAAATGTTAACCCTGTACATCCCAAATTATAAAGAAATAAATACCTTTTTTTTTACCTTTAAAATGTTTTTGTAGGAGGCCTCTGATGCAGAAAATAAAGGTTTTAAAATATTTGTATGTTTGTATTGACCTGTTGTAATATAGCAGATGCAGACCTTGCCATTTTATTTCAACTGAACAACTAAGGGTTATTTTGCATGGTTTATTGTTATGTAGGCCCTTAGCAGTACATACACTACATCATGAATAATACTGTAATCACAGATACATTTTTTTATGATTTATAATTTATTACTAATAAAATAAATATATATAATTTTCTTTTTTACAAAACTGGATTTTACATGGACAAGTCGGGACGCTACAGGGTTAACGTTAATGTTACAGTAGTATTTGCTCTACTAGTCATTTTAAAGTGATGTTTTAACTGTATGTTTTTTAGTACTTTAATGAAACCTATCACATATTTTGTGCAACAATATTTAATGATTGTATGAACAGCTACACAATTAACTTATTGACATATTGTGTGTCTGCGATATCAATTAATGTTGCTATGGTATTTCACAATACATTTCTATTTATATATTGACAAAACTCAACAACTATTTCTAATCCGTTCTATTTAGTTGTAATAAAATCTGTAAACGATATAACATACCCAGCCGAGGAAGACCAGCACAACATATCCATCCATCCATCCATCCATCCATCTTCTCCCGCTTATCCGGAGTCGGGTCGCGGGGGCAGCAGCTTCAGTAAAGGACCCCAAACT
>JAODOY010005401.1:0-10414 GCA_025399855.1 Forbesichthys papilliferus | reverse complement strand
CACATTTTATGACCAATTCATGCAAAACTCCACGTAATCCCAAGGGGTTCACATACTTTTTCTTGCAACTGTATACACACAATACACTATCTCCATTTCTGGCACAGCATGTATTTTAGCTTAGTCACCGTCTTGCATCAGTAGTAGTGAGAATGATCCCATTTGTATCAGTGGAATCAATGGAACCATAAATCCACACAATGATCCATTCTTCAACAGCAGATTGGGTGCCTTCCTAGATCTTTTAACAGTGCACGTAATTCAACCAAATGTCTGAAATGTATTTCTTTTTATAATAACTTGCAATTTTAAGTTATTGTGGTGTCTTTAATTCTTTTTACGTCCCCATGAGTAACATTTGCATTTCACCCATCTATTGTTTAAATGTTACTTCACAAGTTATCACAGTCTGAGGGCTGAGGCTAAATGTGTTAAACCTGCATTTAAAAAAAGAACCCTCAGGATGGCTGAAATGCAAATATGACTATATGATAAAGGCATTATCGTAATGGTATAACCATAATGGACCAATTCTGGAGTTGCTGTGCTGTCCCTGCTCTTAATTTATTATGAGGCCCGGGGGCGAATATATTCCAGTTCCAAATTTTCTACAAGAATTGCAGCTCAAAGTGCTACAGTACCTAGGACAGTTTCATTTCACAAAACATAATTTTACTGTGAAAGAAGATAAAGCTATGCCTTTCACGGTGATGTGTGTGTGTGTTGTTGTGTGAATGAATTGTGCGCTCTGTACGGCTGAATATGTTTCAGTGCATTCTCACAAGTTCGGTTATTCATGAATCAGTCAGCTCAGACGAAGAGTCACGTGACAAAAACAACACACAGGCTGCCAGGTTATAGTCAAATCAGGTATGAGAGGCCAGAATGTGAGAGATCAGTAAATTATCATTTGTAGAGCTTGTCAACATGTTCATATTTCAATATATGTATAAATATGGAGTCCCCCCTACTTTTCTCAATATTGCACTTATATAACACTATAACACCTTTGGCCAATTTGATCTATATAGGCTACTCAATGTTTAAAATATTTGAAAATCTGAAATACATTTTCAAAGAAATGCATATTTTTTCATATTTTAAGATTTGTGACATACTTCACAAAACACAGCATAAAATCTATTTTGCGCTCGATTGATACAGAATTTTACAGGAAGCCAATGAAGTTGAATCCATTGAGGTGGGTTTGGTGGAGATGTAAAGCTGGGTGTCGTCAGCGTAGCAGTGGGAGTCAACATTGTGGTGTCATGATTAGAAGGGTCATCAGCCTATTCTACTTCTGTGTAGGGCTACGAGCTTAGGGTTGAGGATTCACCTGCTTGTACAGCAGGATGGAAGGGAGTTGAGTTTGATGGGAAGTTCATAGGACCTTCATCCATGTAGTGGAGGTACCCAGTATTACCCTGAAAGGCCAGCTGAAACATTCAGTCTTGTACTGAGCTATGAGAACTCACTGCTATTACAGCAAAACTGTTATTGGAGGACAGGCATAAATGGGCCTTAGTATCAGTCAATTAAAATATCTGCTGGAAATAGTTATTTTTTATATGTTTAGAACACTCAGTTGTGAGCTTACCAGGACTCCGCCATCTGCCTGTCACGCCTGCGCAGTTAATGCTTAAAGTTACACTGCCACATAGACTAGAGTATATACTAGACTAGAGTATTCACTCTTTTTTGGGTTTTCATGTGGACACAAAGCTCATCTCATAACACTCATATGGATGCAAATTCGTTTCAAAGCGCTACGAAAATGTTTTGTTTTCAAACAAATGTGTTGTCGTGAGGACATATAAAACCTGCCAATTTAATTGACTTGTGCCCTTTAAAATAAGAAATGTGAGCCACGAGACATTGTTGTCTTTCTGATGTTTGAAGACAAATGCAGCACTACTGTCGCATTTTTAAACAGGAGCTTATTGCCTAAAGCACCACCAGTCCCCCTTGATTGACCATTTTCAAATGGAGCTGCAATAAAATGTGCAATATAATATAGACAAGGGGTGGTGCCTCTCTAACGTACAGTCAATCTTGCTGAATAGCAATAATAGCTTTTTGGCAAGTCGTAGACACATCTGGCGTATATAAATATAGAGCTGTAGCCTACATAGATGGGAAAGTACAAATGTATAACCACATCTGCTACATACCAAATGAACTATGCAGATTACATTACACTTAATGTTTGGCGCAATGCTTACACCTTACAGTAACTTTACCAGTTCTTTTTATTGGACTTTCACATTGAACCAGTAATGCCTTCCAGTATGTTCAAAAAATTTGGGGCAAATTTTGTTATATTGTAAACAACCATTCTTGTGTGCCTGTGGGCGAGAACTGCACTGCACTGTGAGGAATGCATTTTAGTTTTAATTAATTTACTCCCCATCTGTCCAGGCTAATTTCACTCCTTTGTGTGAAAGACCTCTGACATTCCATTTATTGTAACTGTGTAGTTTAGTTTATTGTTATTAGGTCTAGAAATGTGTGTTGGTGAAGCTTTTAATAAGGGTTGATTCATTTAAAAGAGGGCATATTGTGCTATTTTGTCCTGTTCATAATTCAAATTATGTGGTTACTATAATAGATTTGAATGCTTCACTGTTCCAAAATCACATTACTTTTATCATACTGTACATTTGGAGATTTACCAGAGAGCAATTACTGTACACATCTTTGTCATCAAGTTAAAGGGCTTTGGGCTACGTTATGAATACCACCTGATATTTACAGTTGTACTGTTCAGTAAACTGTAAAAGTATGACAGTTTATCAATATTATATTGTCAGTCCAGTTCAAATCAATTAAAAGGTAATTTATTTGTAAAGCCCACAGTGAGTATCAACTAAAGTGCTGTAGCCTATGAAATAAAACAGTAAGGAATCAAAACACAAAAACATGAGGTCAGCCAACATGACAAACAGAAATTACAATTCACAATTCACCTATACCCATTTACAAACTTGCAGAGGTGTGGACTCAAGTCACAAAAATGATTACTTTTTGACCAAATTGGAAAAGACTTCAACTCGACTTTGACTTTAACACCAATGACTCGTGACTTCACTTGGACTTGAGCCTTCTGACTTGAACTGACTTGAGCCCAAAACATTTGGATATTTAAAAAAAGTTTGCGGCGAATCAGATTGGATATTTTTAGCACAAACAGAGGTTATCTGTATGGCTGTCTGTTGTCTGCGGTTGTAGGTCAACTTTTACATGTCCCAAATTAATATCGGGTAAAAACAAAACACAATGATCATGATTAGTCCACACTGTATTGAATAGAGTATCCAGGTCGCAGCACCTTAATTCAATGGTTGCTTTTCTCACAGTAGGCGTGTCAGAAGATTGCCAACACCAGGCTTATTTACCAGGTGTGTACCCAGGGACATTTTCTGTATGCTCATTTTCACTTCATCATTTTTGGGGAGTCGACTAGAATATTTCCACGCTCCAATGAAACACATTATAATTTCTATTCATCTGCTGTCTGAAATGCTGTTAGAGCTTCTGTCTTTAAGCTTCCCCACAATCCCAATGAGCTCAGTGTGTGCTGATATGTTAGGTCTCCCACTCTGTTGATTGGTCAACCAGCAGAGGGTTTCCGCCGGTCTTCCAGCCTGCAGACAGACTGATGCCTTGTACATTTTAAACTGGGGATTTACCTCTTTCTCAAAAAACTTCACTCCTCACTATATTTAAACCCCCCCTCCATCCACATGACAAGGCAGTAACACAACTCTGTCAAGAAAAACGCATGTAACCATAATTTCTGAATATCTGATCCAAATAATCAGGCAGTGATCTTTAATTAACACTGAGTGTGGTTAAAATGCATATATAAAGCTCGTTAGATATTATGAAAATACCCATGTAGACTAAGTGTAGTCTAGGCATGAGACAAACCCTGCTGTTCTGAGCAGCTGTAAACAATTATTCAAGTGATGTTTGAGGCGGAGTTCAAGCCTGAAAGTCAGCAGAAAGTTAATAATAAATAATAATAATAATAATAATAATAATAATAATAATAATAATAATTAATTGTATGATAATAAATTATCAGTGATTGAAGAAAGGGTTAGGCTGAAACATGGCACGATTTTCTCAAACTTTGTGTTGTTTCTTTTCAGGAACAATTTATTCTCAAGCTGTATATTGCCTTAGAAATCATTACCATGTCCAGTGGTATTCAAGCTGTTCGGTCTTGCATACGGACATGCAGTTCTCGGCATAACACGTCAAGTCAAGTCAAGTCAGTTTTTATTTATAAACCAAATTTAAAAACAGCCAATGCTGACCCAAGGGCTGTACACATTAATGCAAATAACAATTAATAAATAACATAAAACACAATACACAACAAACAAGACGGTTTTAGCATAGTGTCCCAGAATTTACTCAAACGTTAAAGAGTGCATGTGTGTTTTTAGAAGAGATTTAAATGTCTCAATGGTGGAAATACTGGAGGTAGGCTACAGTAGGCCTATTACAGACGTATAGTTGGTAGGCATAAGCATACAATGGAATATAAAATAAATTGGTAAAAGTAGATCAGCAGATGAATATCAAACTTATTAAATTGTAACACATTAAGTCACAAATAAATGAATAATTGGCAACCAAGAAGCCTCAAAATGAGCACTGGGTCTACAGCACATTCCAGCCAACAACTCCACACTTGGACAAAGATGCAACTGCCCCTTTCTTAAGCAGTACAATCAGGCAGTTCTTAGGGCAGTCATCCGTAAAATGTTTGGAACTGTGGTAAAAATGAACTCCAACCAATTACTTTTTTGTTCTACCTTGGCAGAGCAAACAGTATGCAGAACAGTGTGTTCAAGACAGACTACAAAGTGCCTCCAGTGGTGGCCATAGTTTGCCAGGAGGTGGTCAATAAGGATTGTGTTACATTGCGACAGAAGTAAAAAGGCAAATAATTAAAAAGAAAAAAAGAAAACATTAAGGCCTATTGTCGAAATACTATTTAAGAAAAATGTAACAATGTATGTAACAATAGCCTTTTTGTATATTGATGAAAATGCAATAATTCTGTTTTACCACAGTATAATACATGATTGGCGTGTGCCCTATTGCTGTCCAAAAACATTTAATAAATAATAAAAAATAATAAATTAGGGCATAGTTCACCCTATCCTGTGTGCGGCTTTTATGTGTGAATGGGATCCTATGAGAGAGAGAGAGAGAGAGATAGAGAGAGAGAGAGAGAGAGAGAGAGAGAGAGGTACGCTGTCGCAGATTTTGAAAATCTCATCGCGTTTGCTCCATCTCTTAGCCTACTTGATTCACTGGCACTTTCCCTTTCCCATCGAGAATGGTCTGACATTGGACTAACTCCGCTCTCCTGTCTTGTTTGTTCGATCACTGGATAGACGTTGATTTTTCAATCCGTGGAGGAGCAGTTTGACCTAAACGCAAATTGGTGTTAAAAAGTCGGACTATGAGCGCGGGGAGACTTGTCACCTGGCTGGAAGTGTCGATCGCTTTCTCGGTCATCCACCTGACCCGCACGGCCACAGGTAGGAGAGGCGTAGTCTATTCTAAACACTTTAAATGTGTCACTGTCACTTCTGAGCGACCCGCGGCGGATCTGCCTTATGAACAATGGGGTTGATGGTGTGCACGTCACAATGCACTATACGTATAAGCTTACCCTACAAACTTCTGTCAGCATGCGTCTGCGTGGGAATTGTAGGATATGGGGCTTTCCACTCGCTATAATAAAGAAAATAGAAAAAAAATCAAGTCTCACATTAAGAGGAACTTTACATGTAGACTACAACCACGAATATTACTCAAGTTATCCAGTTAGGCTACTAATGTGTAAATGCTACAACGTTGTACATTCAAGGATGTTCTAAAGACTCTCTAAAGACAGCACTCATTCACTAGCAGGCGGTGTGCATAGTTTCGCATAATAAAGGAACTCAAATACAAAATGTGCCTAAATTATAATCGAATCAATTAAGTAATACCTATTTTATTCTACTGTTCTTATAATGATCACCTTAATAAACATTGACTACTGATATAACCTGTTGGCATTCAAGTTTTACCTTGATATAAATAATTATAAAATGATTACACACAGAAATTATAGACTTCATCCAACTGAAATAACACATCTGTATCTCACTTAGGCCTAGTGTAAAGTAAAAACAAAACATTAATTTGTACCTTGACTATTGATCTAAAATAACAGCTAGCCTATTAATCTAACCTCCCCTGCATTTGGACACTAATGATTACCCAATTCATAAAAACAGTCATACTTAATTTCTTGCATTCTGGTGAATTAATATGCAGCATTTGTGCCTGTTCTGCATACATTTATGTGGACATGTGTTTATGTACAGGGAAACACTAAATTCAGGAACCAGGTGACAATTCAAAATAAATAAAAAATTTAATTAGGTCTCAAGCATTCTGTATTGCTTTCCATTTTCTCAAACCGTTCTCATTATGCCTGCTAAGTCAACACAGAAATAGGATTTATTCATTTGTTTAGGGCAGTAATTTATAAATGTGCATGTGACACATATTCATGTCAATGATGAATAAATGTTGAATTAATTAACCCCTATTTTATTAGTGCATTATGCCCATATTGAAAACATTCTGTACATTTAAAATAGCCTGTGTTTTGGGATGACTTTTGTAATCATATGGGTCTACATCTCAGTTCTGAACTATGTTAATTGACGCTGACTTAAAACAAGAATACATATATTTTGGCCATAACTGACTAAAGCTGATCAAATCTATTAGAGAATGAGACATTGTTAAAGCTTCTAACTCTGGAAAACAAAAGCTAAAGGCTCTGAAGTTTAAATTAACTAGTCAAAATCACTGAGCCGACAGTTCCTAGAGTCTAGTGGGCACCCATCTCCCCCCAGCCTATTGCGTGTGTGTGGCAGAGCATGTAGCGGGCGATGGTTGCATGTGTCTCACCAGTGCGTCAGTGCCAAATAGCCAAAAATGTCGGGGTGAGTTTTTTAATACCATATGGCAGTGGGTGTGCAATGGGTGGCAGACACCCTAGGCATCCAGAGCACATTAAAATATCCACAATAGTCTATTGGAGAGTATTTTACGGCTTACACCTTTTGAGCCATTCATTAAATACAATACGCATGCTTAGACGACTTGTAATGCAATGAAAAAGTACAGTTTGGTCTACAAACTGCTGTTGGGCTTTGTAGCAATAATTAGGTTAGCAAGCAAGATCACGGCTGCCTCTCTTTCAAGTGGGAAGCAAGACACAACACGTCAAAGTGGTGTCGGCAGAATAGAGGCAAATAGACAGGAATATTCTCTAACTTTCACACAATATGTGTATTTCATGTTCATTTGAATTTAAATCCATTTAGTTTTATTTCCCTTAATATAATTATAATAATAATCATCTTTTTAATTAATGTGAATTTATAATTTAGAGAAAATGTCAGGGATTTAGGCGTAAATCCTCAGAGACTGCATGCTATAGGTCTAAAACAGAGTAGTTAAAGGTTATCTTATCTGCTGCCTGTCTGTAAAAGAGCCAAGACAGAGAGTTCTGGTCCCCCGGGGCTGCCAATGCATGCGTGTGTGCCCACACATGTCTCCTGTTTAATGTAGTAATTATCAATGTTCATTGCGCTCTAATGATTAATGCCAGAGCTCAAACTGTCACTTTTATATCCCTGTTTGCTGGGTAAGTTTATGCAGATGAGGATGGTAACTTTCTAACAATAAATAAACATCTTGCATATTTGTGCTTTAACAGCACACACACACACATATACAAAAATTTATACGATTCTAGCACTGGAGCTTTGTTGTTATTTAAAGTTATACAATATGTGTTGTTGTATGGGTTGAAAATCAGAAGAGCAGTGCAATGCTGTGTAATCAGCTAAAACTGTTCTTCAGTATTTATCATTCATCCATAACAGTGTATGAATCAAATATGACATATGTAGGCTTTTGCCAGTGTGTACTGTTTATTCTAACATGTCGCCATGAGCCTAACGCATTGCTTCCTGTGGGTTATGGGATGGCAAGAAATGTCTGATTAGACACACATTCTGTGATCAAAAGGAAGGGGGTTAATATGTAACATCACAGTTCTATCAGCCAGCATCTGTGTTTATTTTCCAGAGGCTACATTGCTTCTCACTCAGTCAGAATAGATTTTCCATTGATAATTTCCAGGATGAATATGTGTCATAATGTCAAATTTATGACTTGCTTTCTTTTAAGACACATCTTTTACATGTGGTTTAAAAAGTTTGGTTTAAGTTGGGTTGTTATTTTAGAAATAAGTCATATTTTTCTTTTGAAGCCAGAAAAAATAACATGCAACAATAATGTCTATTCTTGATGATGGGAATGCCATATACAGTATATGCATGCTTCTTGTCAGTCTTAACATGCTCTGGATACTGTTTACCTTGGTGCTTTGGGGTTTATTACCAACTGCAGAGCACTTACTCATCACTGTGTTTTATACAATAGGGTAGGCTGGCTCTCATTGTCGACAGGTAGGCTCTCTCATTGGTACACATTTATAAAGCTATTCTGGGTCTGACGCCACCCTACCTTTGTGAGCTTATCATGGAAAAAAGCCCAAAAAGATATTCTTTACACTCAAAAGAGTCAGTTCCCACTGTACGTACAGAAATCGGCAAAAAAGCTTTTAGGGTTTCTGCTCCTGTTGCATGGAAGGGTTTTCAATCTGACCTAAAAATGCAGAAACTTGTATCATTGGATGTTTTTCAAGACAAATTTTAATTAATGGAAGAAGGCCTACTTTACTTACAGTGTTTTTAGAAATTGTGCATCTTTTATATTGTCATTGCATTTACTGGTTATTTATTAGAGCTGGGTGGTATGGTCGTTGTTATTAATGACCTATGTTTGTGTTATATTGTTGTTGTGTTGATGTTGTTGCCTGTCTTAGACAAGACACACCTGAAAAAAAAAATTGTAATCTCAGCGTATCTTTCCTGGTTAAATAAAGGTTAAATAAAAATGTAAAAACGTACTGCTGTTTTCAGGAGAAAACTGACAATTCGCCCCTTTTAAAGGAGAGAAGGCTGCCTGTTTGCTGTGGTGTTTTTTTTGGGGGGTCAGAGGTGCATGCTGTTTAATGAGGCAAGGGGCTTAACTTGACTACCATCTGTGGTAACAATCACCACAATAAGGATTTAGACGTGGCAATGGACAAACATGGTGTTTCAAAATTAAAATTGCCTTTGTCATTGAATAGCAGTAAAACAAAATGTAGTGTGTCTCTCTGAGCTGTACATAATACAAATGTACTCAACATAGTCTACATAATGCACACATTGTAATCAAATACAACAACTAAAATACTCAGATATAACACTTACTAAAGTACTGATATCAATATATTTATCAGTGTGCTAAAACCTCTGTAAAACCTGTCGTTATAAAATTCTATCACTTAGCTCTCCAAAAACACATTTTCCATTGTTTGTTACATAATTTCTTTGGTTTACTTTTTTTTGTTTTGTTTGAAAAACCATATTTATATAGCCAGTGGGTCCTATTGTCTTGCCCATGGATAGTACATGTGGTCTTTCAAAAAACAAAAAACAGTTGCAAATGTGTTTTTTGGAGAGCTGTGATGTTGTAATTTTACAGGTCTTACAGGGTTTTTATTTGAATCGAAACAGCTGTCATTCACAAACGAAGATCGAAGGGGCCAGATCTAACATCCAGAGCCTAGCGTTGCCAAGCAAAACAGGAGTTTCTGCTAGTGTCAGGCCGACACAGATGTGATTTTCCCGTCCAGCACCCATGTTGTTGAAATAGCAAATGCATTTGTGCCCATCTGAGCGTCCGTGGGTGTGTCTTAAAATGAGGTATGGTCAGGCACATTGTTGGCACATTACAATTTTTAGACAGCGGAAAGCAATTATTGAACCAAAAAATGTCATAAGCCAATGGCACAGTTTTCATTGCAAAAGGTAAGGGCAGTATCAATAGCCTAGCCTATGTGCAAACATGTTCACACATAGGGAAGCACAGCTGTGCACAAACCTGCAAATTACTGAAATAATAAGAGTAGGCTACAATGTGAAAGATTGTAATTGTGTACATCAACATATTTCCGGGAGCATGGAATCTTGCTGTTGGTAGATGGTCAGCTTGCAGCCTTTCACTTTGCAAATCAGCAAATAACACACATGTACCAATACGGCCAAATTTTGCTGAGTGAGCAGAAAGACGATTTGTGTGTGGGAGCATTCTGACTGAAATGACGACAAGGTTATTTGTAACCTTGTTGCCTCGACTGGCGACCTCTCCACCTCCTAGCGCTCAATCTTAACTCAAGTTTATTCCCCAAACGTTCTTATAATATATA
>JAODOY010005400.1:0-10414 GCA_025399855.1 Forbesichthys papilliferus | reverse complement strand
GATGACACAGTGTAGGGCAGGTAATTACATTTCAACATGTGGGTTTATATGGAGACAGTAGGGATTAATGGGAAAACGTGCATGCATAATGAGAAAAAACAAATACTCGAATCCCAATATTTAAATCGAATACATATTCAATGAACGAATACCTGAATAATCTAATATTTGAGGCCAGCCCTAGCTGGGTAATCCATTTACGTCAGCAGACTTTACTACTTTGATTATTGATTTTCAGTTAAATACAGTTTCATTGGTAAATCCTGATATTGGAGGTTAAATCTTTGGTGGTATTTCATTTGTAAAATATATGACTTGTTTACTGTATTTTTCTTTTCACTCTAGAATATATTTGTTCTGTTTTACTCACTTCCCTTCTCACTCAAATCTGCATAATCCCAGCTATTTATGTATTATTGGCTATTTGTGACATTTAATTCAGTTTGATTAGTGATAAGGTTTTCAAAAGGGGAACAGGAAGAATGTGCACTGGCACTGCAATGCGAAACATAAAAGTATGTTAAAGCCAAGTACTGTGACTGCCTGCATTTGTCTTCACAAAGTGCTCAAAGTGCAACCAACCCCGCCCCCAAACTCTTTGTGCCAGGGAATGATTATTAAGAACAGCTCATGAAAATTACATTGTCTTTGTATTTAATATTAATGAAGAAATATGACTAAAGGTGCTTATGCCACAGAGAAAACTAGGCATTTTCATACATTTATGACATTAAAGGCCCTGATATACTAACGCTTACACGCAGACAAGCGGCTGCGTCGTGAAAGGAATTGTTCATATACTTGGCTGCGTACCTTGCGTGTGCTTGGAGGATATAAAATATATTCAGTAAGGGGCAGATCAGGGCCGAATCATCCCTGGCTAAATCCAGAATATTTTCCTTGACTGTCTTCGAATTTCCACAACAACAACCAACATGTCAAATTGTGGAGTGACATGGAGACTGCTGTTGATCTGCCTGTCCGATCCTGATACTGCCCCCACGTTCATGTGCTGTATTGCGTCATGCTTACGCGTAGCGTTAATTTCTGAGGACGCGCACAAACTACGCTCCAAAGGAACGCAGGCTACGCATGGTAGCCATCTTGCATATGCGTACGCGTAATTAAAAGCAAGTATATTAAGTTTTCACATTGTGTCCAAATTGTACTTTATTTGGATATTTTTCCTGGAACTTTGACGATCTCATGTATGTTTTATTTTTATTCTTGATATATATATTTTTTGTTAATGGACTCTATAAAATGTTATGTATCATGTGTCATAAAAAAGTTATCTATGATCGACATTATTTTCTAACGTAAGGCCTTCATAACCTATTAGTAGCCTTGTCTATGCCATGTAACCTACAATAACAGACAAATCGATAAACAACATGACTGCTGTTAGCAAAACCTAGCTAACTAGCATATTGCTGTAGGCTAGTAGCTAGCTACGACATTCCTTTGAGTTCACTAGAAAAATATCAAGATTCAAATAAAACACATTGCCTGCCAATATCCAAAACGTGTGACATTTTTGTTTTGTGCAAACAGGTTTTCCATATTGCTTTTGTTATACTAAGCAATTATATATTAGTAACTTGTTAGTAGATGGTGATGTGTTTTACACTTTACAAGTGGTATATTAATAACTCATTGGTGAGGTATTTAAACTTAACAATAAGACTCCCTTTGACAGTTATGTTAATATCTAATTAGTAACACTTTACAATAAGGCTCCCTTATGCCAATTCTAGATATTACTAAGGCATTAGTGAATTGTGACGCATTTGACACTTTACAATAAGGCTTTTTAAGCAGTTATAAATGTTTGTAACTCATAAATAAATGGTCATAAATATTGAATTGCCAAGATACATCAGTACAGTTGTAGGAAATTAATTTGGTGAAGGCAAGGGTAGGTAGTCTTAGGGCGTACTCACACTTGGCCTTGTTAAACCGTGCCTGAGCATTGCGGCAAAGGGAAAACTTTGGTCTATGGTAGAAGTGAAATGTTTATTGGAAATTAGGGCAGTCGAGAGTATTCCGGAGCAACTGGATACAACACACAATAACTATATACTTATTTAGTGGATATCAATGAACCACGTGAGTAGTGTCGGCAAAAACTGAAAAACGCAGTGCTCAGAATCTGAAGGTACGGGATGCTGGTAGCTCATCGGACTCGGGCATCAAACATATTCCAGTGGAACGATTATGTGGACAAAATAATTGTCCTGAAACCGAAATTAACCAACCTAATGTTTTGCAGTAAACGTGCCCTGGCCCTGAATGTCAACTGCAGTGTTGCAGGCCAGCGGGGGAGTGGGAAGGGGGGACAATCGTGCTCTGGCACAGTTCAAGGCAACTGGGCCTAGTGTGAGTACGCCCTTATTGTAAAGCACTTGGCTACCAACATATTTATTGTTCTCAAGGTATTAAATGTGTCCTAATGTCGTATTTCACCATAGTTTTACCTTCTGTAAATATCTCTGTTTAAGCATAACCTCTGTGACGTGGCGCTAAATAATGCAGTTTAGTGAGTGACACTTGACATCTGGCACAGAAACTTTCTAGAAACAAATGAAGCCCAAAACAGGAACCTTCATGTCATTTGGAGGAGGACAGGAGGATATATAGTTCCTACAATACCTAATCATTACCTCGCTCTCTCCCTAGTCAGAAACACTGTAAAAAAGGGTCTGTCTAGTGCCTGACGTGAAGTATGATTTCACTGTCTCTAACCACACAGAGGCCTACAATGATTGCAACTGCATAATATGCACTTTGGTGTCCTAAAAAAGCCCTGACAGTCACACCAAAAGTTTTTTGGAGATTTTGTTGGAGAGTCCCTTGACTTTATTACCAGTCAGTTAACAGTGGGATATGGGAACAATGGGAAGGTGGTTTAGGATTATTTCAAATTGATGAGCATACAGCACTGTGGCGCTACCAAACACCAAGTCAGCTATTGTAAGGTAATTGTAAGCTAAATACATTTTTGTTAAATTCACAGACTAATTCCTCTTGGTCCACTAACTGCTTGTTCTCTGTGCTTGCTGAAACAATAATGCAGTGTTTCTACACAGCCCCCCTCCGTAAATGGGAACAGGCAGTAAACAAAGTGGCGAACACCGATTACAACAATAATGCCCATGGCTTTGCAATGTGTGGGGCGGAGCCTTTTGGGGAATACATTTAGATTTGAGTTTGAAGTTAGCAAGTGTTCTCGAAAATAACTGACTAACCCTGCTTTGATCACAAGCCTGCTCAGAGTAAATAAATGATGACGTAAAAAGGCACTCAGCTCTCAGGTGTGGGAGGGTAAGGGCCAGTTTCCAGGTATAGATGTATGCGGAGGTGCATGGTGCAAGCTCACGGCAGATGTTCATGGCGCAAGTCGATCTAAGTCAGGTGCAATTGTAAAGGGTTAGGAAGGGGTGTCAAATTTAATAAGAGGGGGATGAAATTGAAAAACTGGGACTATTGGTGCTTTTCCACTGGCACGTTTGGCTGCGTCGAGCCGTGCCGCAATGATTTGTGAGAACCAGTGCTACTAGTGGGAAGCCCTGTAAGGCCTGCACCAAAGACATGTTACTTGTGTCCACTGACTGCACATGGGAGACAAGTTGAAGCACAGAACGCGTCTGAGCAAATATGATTTCTCTTCAGCCTCTTTTAAGTGTCTTCTCCTTTCCACTCATTTGTGTTGAGCACCACTTAACCCTGAAATGACCCAAATTACTGAAAGCACCCTCTCGTCCATGTAGCTTGTGTAGTGACGGTGCTTATGAGACTGAGGTTATTTTTACAGAAGATATCACAAGAGTAGGTGAAAGTAATTGAAGCGATCCGTACTTTTGGATGGCCGGCAGGATTGCAGTTTAAAGAATGGGCTGCCTCTGCTTCCCAGTTCTCTGTATCGAAAGGCACAGAAGATAAAGTGTGACACTTTCATAAAAATGGGCTGTTCTCAGATAGAAAATGTAACACATTATGGAATACAGGTCGCACAGCTTCACAGTCAGAAGTACAGGAATACTGAGTGCTATTAATCATATATTCACATCCCATTCATTTGAAACCCTGTTGAATCACACTGGATAGGTACTTAGCATAAACTAATGTGAGAAGTTGCTGGTCTTTCTAGCTGATGTTAGCCAGGCGTTGCCTTAGTATAAAGGTAGCATATCTATCATAAAAGCCAGACGCTGCCTCCTACATAATTCCATCCCCAGCTTGAGTGCAAGCAAAACAGGCACAATGGATGGGGGATAGAATGCGCTCTGATGGTAAGAGGGCTGACCTGAATGCTTCGAAGCTTTGAAGCTTTTACCATTGTCATGGTAATCGAAGGTCAGCACTAGCATTTGAAGATTCATTGCTCACAATTTTTTGTTGTTTGTTTGACACTGCATGCATGAGCATGCAACAGTCTCTGCCGTTCAAGGCCATCTACAGCTCCCACTGATTCACTGACACATCTCCATCAACAACTGTCTCATCTCTGTTACTCAATATTTGCTGTGCCTGTCCCGGTCTTCCGCACAAGCCCTGGGACCTGAGAGCCTAAAACTTAAAAAGTGATTGCTTATTTTGTGCCATAAAACCAATCATGATATAAACATGACTGGCATTAGCAAGCCTGCACATCCCAGATAGTAATAGGAATCAGTCGGGTTTATGTTTTCATGACATCGTCACCCTGCTGAATTTAGCTTCTGGTTGGGAAGACTCTAAACAAAAGCAAATTGTAGTATCAGGTCACCCTAGTGGAGAATAAATGGTTAAAGGAAGCATTGTGTCCACTCCACACAAATGATTCCCACAGCATGTTACAAAGGCAAAGCCCAGTGCTTTTTGTGCCAATAACTTTGAAGAGTTTTCACAGTGGTCGTCAAAGGCGGCTTTTATGCTCTTCCCAGTAGCGGGTGACTCATGCTTCGAGGAAGCTCTTCCAGACACTGAGAGATCAATTGAAGAGTAAAAACAGGCTGCAAGGACTATTGAAGACTATTGACTCAAAGAAAAACATGAGAATGTAATGAAACAAAGTATAGAATTATGAGATTTTATAACAGTAATGTAATATATTTTAAAGAGATGCTAGAAAAGATTGTTGATACGTATTTGAACTCTTTCAAATCAAAAACACCTCTTCCTTCTCTGCCATAGGGTGCTCCCTCAGAAGCTCCGCCCCACACATTGGAAACACATTGCCAAGGCTAGGATGTGTCTGCACTTCTTTAATCGTGTTCTTATTTACAGAGGGCTGTGTACACCAGATTCTTTTTACCGACCACACAGAACAGGCAGCGAGTGGACTGCTAGGAGATGTGTATGATTTTATAATCTCTGATTCCGCTAAGGGTTTTTATATTCTTAAATTATACCAGATGTGTGCGTATGTATATATGCTCAATAAATGCACACTAACTCTAAAACAAAATCATACGTTTCCCTAGTCTAGCAGCCAATTATTATTTAGATGTCTTATGACTGTAAAGGATACTTACTGTAAAGGGCAGAGACGTTATTTATTGAGATAACTGGCTAGACCTCCTCTTAGGTGGAGGGCCGCTTCAAAAACTCCCATTATGCAGTGAATATTAACCCGTAGCCCTAAACCCACTATAGTACAAATAGAAATACAAGTAAAATGTACACATTATTTATATCTCTGTTTCTTTTTTATATTAAAAATAATAGTTACTACACCGCAACAGATAAGCCATTTGCACAATTGCTTTCTCTGACACTGATCTGAAGTGTTAACCAACTTTTGACTTTGGTCCTGAAGCAGCTGGCCAACATGTATTTTATATTGACGTTGTCATGATCAGTGCATAGCCATGGTGTTTCAAAGCCACGCCATATGAGAGAATTAGCCATGTACAAAACCGCAAACTGTGAGAGTCTGCACAGGATTAGCCTGCCCTTCCAGACAACACTGTAAGGTGGGCCACACACCTCTCATCTGGTAGCAGCTGCTTGTTTGGTGGAGGAGATAGGGTTAATAATCAGAGCCTTGCCCCCAATAGACAGTCTCTGATGTGAGAATCAGAAGCACAGCCACTTTTAAGGAGAACACAAGTGAGTCAGCGACGCCCCTGCTGTGCTCATATCCGCCTGCAGGGCCCCGTACACACATGCATGCGCACATACACAGACGCACACGAACTCGTGTACACACACACACACACACACAATCCTGTCTCTATCAGAACCACAAGCCGTGTAGAGAAGGTCACTTATTGTTCAGAATGTCAGTGCCTGCCACAAGAATTCCTTTTAATAATATAGTATAGCAGCAGGAATATGCACTTAAAATAACCAGGATTCTTAATAAAACAAGCTTTGAAATAACATTTTAACATAATTAAAACACACTCCCAACACGTACAGAAATGGCGTTGTTACTCCTCACGATCCAACCCACAGTTTAAGAACTACTTGGGTTGTTGTTGCTCTCACCGGCCCACAACACAGAGACATGGTGGAGTGATAACCTGTGCCTGTACATTCATAATTGCACACATGTTCAGCAGAACAAAAGATTTAGAAATATGTAAATCTGTATGTTTATAATGTTAGCAGGTCCTGCTGAAGGACACACGAGTTTCTGTGGTCCCAGTGTTTTAAATTCATTACAATTTTACAAGATGATGGTCCTTATTAATTAACTGTGCTTATTTACCAAGTGCATACATTCTAATGTGATAATGAAGCCAGAGTATTAGTTGGTTAAACTCAAATGATAAAACTTAATAAAAATATTGTAAGATAATACCAAATCTTATTTTATAAGATTAATTATTTAAAAGTATGAGGACCTCTAACTGCGTTGTTCCAAAGCATTCCAATATTTCTCACAGATGAAGGCTTCAAAGAGCTTTTTATTTTTTTATGTAGTATCTTTCTATTTATTGTTGTACTGCATTCACATAATATGTCACTGAAAACAGTGGAGCGTTAATGTTAGCAATAATTCTTGCTAACATGTTTCTTTGTTGTCTCTTTTTACCTTCTCTGTAGTGAACTTTGACCATTTCCAGATACTGCGAGCAATTGGGAAGGGCAGTTTTGGAAAGGTAATTCAGACTCTTTCCTTGTGTGTGTGTATGTGTACAGTAGACTATGCTGCATGTATGGGTTTTGTGTGAGTGTTTATGCAGCATTTACGTGATGTGAGCGTACAAATGTGATTCTGTCTTCAAATGAACTGCCATCGCTCCAGGCCCTAGTCGGCTACATAGCTTGAATTAGCAATACAATCACTGCAATGAAGATTCAGAGAGGAGTGGTGCAAAGTAGGCCAAAAGTAATTACCTTTTAGCTCCCATCTTACCAGACTCTTTAAATAATATGCTGGTTTGTTTTTTTTTTCAATTCTTTTGAAGTAATTACGGCCACCTTATTCCGACCTTACTTTATCGGAGTGTGTGGTTACTATGAAGATTTTTTTATATAATTATCTGTCTAACTGTTTTAATTAAAGAGCAGTGTACAGTTGTTGTTGAGCCACTAATGCTCTGCTCACAGTGCTCAGTGGCTCGGTCGGAGAAGGTCTCACGAGCCATTGTTGTCACTTAAAGCTATGGTGGATCATTTATACAGTAGAAATACTTTATCAACACGCTTGCTGGGAGAGTTATATTGTGGTCATGTCGAATGTCTGTCTGCGAGTAATGACCAATGAATTCAGTCAGTGAATGAAAGTGTGTGTGTGTGTGTGTGTGTGTATCTGCGGATAAAATTGTGCTCCAGAGATTGGAAGAGTTTACCGGCATTAAGACTCCCAAAATATCATGACTAATATTTGATCATGCTTCAGTCTTTGTACAAATCCCTTCCTCTTTGGGCTTTTTCAAAACAACAAAATAATGTTGCATCAACGTGTGCCTCTTATTATAGTCATCCCTCTGCTGGATACATTATCATGTGAATGTATGTTAATCGTAGCGTGCTCCCTGAGGCGTGATGTTGAACGCATTCGGCATTATGCCAGGGAGCATGCTATAAGCAGGACAAGCTTTAGAGGTTAAAGCAGAGATGTCTGAAGTCACAATGAAATTGAAGATATGGCAGCGGAAGAGGTCCGTTATCCATCCCTCTTGAAATGTAGTATCCATTCAGAGATACTGTATGCAGAGTGGCCACTTTATTAGGTACACTGTTAAGAGGACACTGGAGGAGTGAAGCCCTGTGTGTTGATTTGCTGCAACTGCCTATTCACATCAAGGTTTGACGTGTTGTGTTTGGAGATGCTCTTCTGCATGGCACGGGTGTTACTACTGTTGTTACTGCACTGTTGTTATCAGCCTGGCCGTTCTCTCTGACCTCTCTTATTAGGAAAGGCGTTTGCACACACACAATTCATTATTTTGGTTTTTCGTGCGAAGACTCTCAAACCGCCTGTCTGGTAGAACACTGTCAAAGTCATTCATATCACATTTTATAACAGCTGGTGAGTTGTATCTAATCAACCACACGACTGGCCAATTAGATAGTACAGGTGTAGTGAATATATTGGCCGTGCATGTTCAACGTTTTTTCTGTTAAGTTTCAAGTGTCAGTTTACCAAGCTGCTTATTAATAATAGGGTATTAAACCAATCTAAATATTTCTATTAGAAAGATTGGTTATTCAAAATTGAGTGAATTCAGACTGTCGAGGCTGTGTTGGCCATTCTTATTCCAGACAGCTCCTTGTGTAAAACACCATTAATTTCTTCCACTTGCTGTCTAAGAGCCCCAGACAGTATATTGCAGTCAGGCACCCACATTTGTACGGACACGCGTAGGCACATATCGCACGCAAGCACGCAAGCACGCACGCACACACACACGCACACACGCACGCACGCACGTGCGCACACACAAACTCTCAGCCAAGGACTATGATAGGGGCCCAGATACTGACCTCCAGTGAGGACATGTGTTTTCTAAGTTATTTCAGACCTGAGCAACCTCAGTCTGTCTCTATGTTGTTTGTGAATACTTAACAGTGAGTGGTCAGCACATCTGTCAGGAATGCCAGCACTGATGTGCACTCTTGTTTGTTTTGTGTATGTGAATGAAATAGATAGATAGATAGATCCACTGAAGCTAGAGAATATACTGTAGGGCAGACCAATGTAGGCAGGCAGTATGATTGAGAAAAGCAGAGGTCTACAGAGAGAACGTAAGACAATATTTTTCCAAAGCTTTTTATGAAGATTTGTTTATTAATATAGATACTACTAACAACATCTTTTCACCTAGGCTAAATAAGAAACTAACTGAACGATAACAAATTCCCAGAAAGCATATGCCAACATGCTAAAGAATTAGAATCTAAACAAACAACTAATACACTTGTTTATATTTAAATATGGGACCAGATGTAGTTAGTCAGTGATCCAGTAAGAGTTTATGGCTGGTTCATTGTTGTGACACCACATTGGATAGGTAGAGAGAGACTGTCTCCCAGCCTGGAGCCGAGCAACAGAAGTCTGCCCCAGCAAGGTTGGGAGTTGAACGCACCCCTGTCTCCATGCATGGTGTCTGAAGATAGGGCATTTGTGGTTCATCCATCTATATATATCTTTCTCTGCCTGCCTGCCTGCCTTTCTGTCTATCTACCTATTTGTCTGCCTGGTGCCTTGGGGGTGGCCCTATTTCTCTTGTGGTTTCAGGAAGGGTTGCTCGCATGGTGAGGTTGCAGCTGGGGGCCCTCTGCAGCGAGTGGGAACAATAATTTCCATGGTGGTGGGACACAGCATGCAGCCCCGCCCACGGTCCTGAGTAGGGATGCAACGATTAGAAATAATGATGGTACGATTATAGTCTCAGGAATAATCACAGTTTCACGATTATTATGCATTAATTTTACAAGCGTTCTAATGCCCTTTCTCCTGCTTTACTGCCAATGGCCCAACTCTTAACTCACTTGTACTTCATTGAGTACAAAATGAATAGCTAATTAATTGATGCTGGTGTGCCTAGTATGACATGTAGTTGTAGAAGGCCATATCAAACCACTTAGCAATTAACGCCAATTAGTAAAGAAAAAAACAAATCATAAGTAATAGGCCTATGTGTATTTTGAAATATGTAGGCTAGTAAGCAATTCAATTGAATTAAATGAAGTCTCAATGATGTATCTTACATTTATGCAAAATACAAACTAAGGATTTTCTGACAGCCCATCAAACTATAATCTATACCAGAGACATGACTCCCTTATGATCCGACGGGCTCAAACGTGTGTGTTTTTTTTTCCTTTTGTTTTACAAACCTCGCCCCTTTTTGGATTTTGGATCGCTCAAGTGAAACAGGTATTTGATTAAGGCTGTGTTTTAGGGCTGTCCCGAATACCATTTTACAGGTTTCGAATACTTGATGGTATTTCCGAACGAGTATTCGAATACTCT
>JAODOY010005398.1:0-10416 GCA_025399855.1 Forbesichthys papilliferus | reverse complement strand
TGATATATATATATATATATATATATATATATATATATATATATATATATACAGTATATACAACATAGAACATGTCAACCAGACCAAACTAAGGAAGGCAGATGTTGATGTTGGTGAATGTAACTCTCGAGACCCCACTGCTCCTGGCGCCCTTAGCATCCCTCTATTCGTCATATTCCTATCTATCTTCTGCCTCCCCCATGCAATCCTCAGCCCTCTTTCTCTCTCCCCTTTCTTCCCTCGGCTAATGCAGTGTGTCAGCTCTGTCTCTGCGTCCCCCCGGGGCGTGGCCCTGCAGACCCACAGACAGGTGAGCTGCTCTCTTAGAATCAAAGGACCACTGTGGTGTGCAGAGCGAGATGCAGGGTAGAACGTTACACCCTCACAAACCTCAGAGCACTCTCCTCTGTAATAGCAGTGGGACACTGTTACAGGCTGTCGGCAACATTATTACTTGTATCATTTTACACCGTACTGTAGGTAGCTCAGAGATCATCTTTAGTAATGTGTTGCAATCAAACGTACACTTTACACAACTGCAACTGTGCATGAACAAAAAGGATTTCACCGACTTTTAAATTAATAACTATAATAACCCTAATTAGGCCAATAAAGGATGTTAAAGTATCTCTGCGTCTCAATTAAAATCAAATTGGTAGTTGCTTGTGATTATTTGATATTGTTCCAATGTTGATATTATGTCAAATGTCAAATGTAATCCAAAATATTGTTAAAATACATTCTAATGTAAATCCCATATGTTTACTATTGTACTGCCGGTCTTGTTATGTTAGATTTAATATGATTCATCTGAACCCTAAGCCATTATGACATTGATTCTTCTATTAGAACGGGATAAAAAAGCCATATTAATAGTCCCAAAGAGAGGACTATGTCCGTCTGCAGTTTTCTCAGTAATAGTCTGGTGTTTATACCCCAGGGTGGTGAGAGATACTGTAGGTGGAAAACCAGAGACCAAAAAAAAAATAAAAAAAATGAGATGACAGCAGAACAGTTAGGCATAAAGTGAGAGAAAGAATGTTCCAGAGTGAGACATGTACGACTACGGGAATCTAATAAACAAAAACAAAAAAAAGCAACATGTAGCTTTTTGACATGGCCAAATAAGTATCTAGATGTATTGATGCATATGAGAGGAAAAGTTGTAAAGGTAAACTGAAACGTAACAGGAATGACAAACAAAAGCCATGTTTCGCCCCTTAAAAATAAAGTTAAAGGACCACTATGTAAGAATCTTGGACTCTAGTGGTCAAATTGCAAATAGCATTCATCTGTATACTCTCCGCTCTCCACTTTCTATCTAAGCGGTGTTTTAGAATCTACGGTGGCCATCGTGTGCGATTAGCTGTACCTGACGATGTCATCATCTGCTATTCAACTTGACATAAAAACGCGTTAGCCATACTCTCGAGCCAGCGTTCAGTTTGTCCGTTCTGCACTACTGTAGTAAACATGGTGGTGGTGCAACATGGCAGCCCCATTATGTGCGACCCATACTATGTATGTATTTATTGTTAATTATAAGCTTACAGAAATATTATGATTATTTGTTACCTGTGATTATACACTAATAAATACATATTTGTGAATACTATATTCAGTTTCTGCTAATGAATCCTTCTAAATCTTACATAGTGTTCCTTTAATTTAGCCTGCATTCAAATAACACTTTAATATGTTGCTATACTGCATTGTTTACTGTTGGTCTATTGAAACGTTGTATTCATGGAAAATAAGTGATAACTTAAACTTAAATAACGTAAATACTATTTTGAATACAAATGCAAAGAATATTATGGCCTTTTCTAATTTAGGTTAATTGGGCAGCCGTAAAGACAATATGAGAGGATGTGTAGAGATTTTCTGCAAGCCTATGTCTTCTATTCAATTTGAAGTATTGTAGGTAGCCCTATTATTTACAGTATATATAGCATGTGCATACAGTACATATACTGTACAGTAAAAGTATATAGTATTGATATTAGAAGTACTGCTAGCCTATGGTAGGCCTAATAAATCATTATTAGTTCTCACCTTTAAGGTAAAACTTACCAGATCTTCGAACGTTGGATTTTCTTGCGCAAAAACAAACGTTGACCAAGCACATTGTTAATACAAACAAGTAAAATAGGCACTTGACTGTTTTGCATAAGTCCATGTCTTCGTTTGATCGGAAGTTTAAAACGGTCAAATAATCATGTTATTCTAGAAGCGCGGCTGGTGTTTTAGGTCACCTGTCTGTCAAATCGCAATATTTTTTCTTTTACAGAAATATTCAACAAACTCGCGTGGATGTAATTTAAGAGAAGCCAAAGCTGAGATAAAACGGCTACTGTGCGAAAAAAGGGCACACTGATAAGATTAGAGTCAGTAAAAGATCAACGCTTGACTACGATGAAGCACTGCTGCGCTCTGAGCAGCGCGCCTTGCTACGGAGAAAGTATAGTCTTCTAAAGTCACGCGCGCACAAAGACGCAAAAAAACACAATTGATATTTAAGCGAAGCCAAGTCAGCGTGTGTATTTACTATCCGGCTTGTAACTTTAAGAGTTGGCAGAGAAGAGCCGAGGAGTCAGGAACGTGGGGACATTTAGAGCTAAGAGGATAATGAGCGTCTAATCCCTCTAACAGCCCCAGATGGAGATGTCTTGGCGCTCGCTGAAGACGTACAGAGACAGATACAAGCCTTGGTTGTCACCCCCCCCCCCCCCACGCACCACCACCACCACCACCACCACACACATACCCACACACACACACTCAAATATAAAGAAACAACGCCAATTAACTGTCACTTTGATGTGTGATAATAATAAAACCACAATGGATAATAATAAAATGTTCTGTAGTTAATCTATCAACTGTATTTGCTATAACCAGTATGCATTTTACAACAAAGTGCACTCTGTGTGTGTGTGTGTATGTGTGTGTGTGTGTGTGTGTGTGCGCGCGTGTGCGTGTCCGTGCATGCGTGCCATGGTATCTGGATGCATCTGTTGTACATGGACATCTAGGAGAGTTCTTGTACTATGGTGTGTGTGAGTGATGATGCGGTGGTGGCTCTAATGCCTATATTTTTTGCAGAACAATAGTGAACAAGAAGTGTAAAATACATGTTCATAAATGCTTTCATGCAGGCATATTACAGTTCAATCAGAGGCAAGAATGAACGCAATATTGTGCTCTTTCAGAGTTCCAGATGTAACTATTGTTATTGTTAAATCCCCTACTGACGAGGATGACATGATTACTAGTTTACTTTGACTGATTGCCTGACTGATTACCAGTTACTGTCTGACTGTGGCCAGACAAAGCTCACGCAACAATACACACACACACACACTGAGATGTGCCATTGTGTTTGAATGTAAACCCCTGAGATACAATTCAAATTAACACTTCGTATGCAATCGTATTGTCCTCTTAAATCATTTAATAACATACCAAGTTGTTATTACTGATACCTGCTGTTACATTATTTATAAAGGAAAGTTAAGCTCCTCTCCCTACTGCTACCCGTACTATTCCATATCCCTTTTAAATGTGCTTTATGAACAAGAAAACAACAGATATTTGCTGACCTTGTGTATGTCCACGGTGGTAGTAGTAGATACTGTATACCTGGAAGCTAGAGTATCACTGACATGCACTTTAGTTACTAGCAGTGTCTAGCAACTAACCTGACATGCCAGTGGAATTGTTGTCACAAGTCCAGGGCGAAATTAAACTGAAGCTTGCAAGATCAGGATGGTCTCGCGAGGCTATATAGCAACAGGAGCAGGTGTAAAAATGTAGCAAGCATATTATTATTATTAGTATTATTATATATTCATTATATGTTATAGTGGACAGAGTTGGGAAGTAGCTGATTGCATGTAATTTACATGTAACTGATTATAATAAAACAGTAACTGTAATCCAGTACATCCAATACAGTAACTGTAAGATGCTGAAATAGTGGAATCAGACTCTGCATGTATTTTCTTTTAAATTAGATGATTACTGCTAGGACTACTTTCAAATTTAAAAGGGAAGTTTGAAGAAGAAATATTCACAAAATGTATTTTCTCTTATGAACATTTCATTAACGTCAATCCATAATTTAAATTAAGTCATACTTTAATCTGATTCCCTATTTTTACTGTAAACTGCAAAAATAGAAAGATTTGGCACGTTAATTAAGTAAATTGGTTTGGATGGCATTTCAAAGCACAAGGTGTGTGAAATAATCTAAAAGTTACTTATTACAATTACTGAGTAACTTGCCCGACACTTTTGAGGTGTACCTGAACAAAACATTTACCCCCGGTGAGGGTACCTTGCACGGCTGCCATCACCATCGGTGTGTTTTTATGTGAGGCTATTGTAAAGTGCTTTGAGTGGCCGTAAGATTGGGAAAGCCTCATATAAATTCAATCAATTTACAAGCAATGCATTTTAGTGAAGGTACCATCAGGGTCAGCAGTTAACAGACTTGTAAACCATCTGGCAACTATAATACATTTTAATGCACTCGTGTTAAACTTACTCCCTTTTGATGGTATTTGTAATAGGTCTCACGGCATTATATAAAACAGGATTTATTCTCGTTTTAGCTCAATTTTAACAGCCTGTTGCATAATGGACTATGTCATTATACTGCCACCTAGTGAATAGCTAGGGAAAACACTTCAAGCCTCATGTCAAACACTGAGTAAATGGTTTACTTTACCTACAGATAGCTTTTACTAACATAAATTATATAATTTTTAGTTACGTCCATGTATTTTTTTAAAGCATATACCATTTGGGCTTGCACAGCACCCTTGCCCTGATCTCTACACCTTGTGGCAGTAGACTATATAGGATACATATGGTGTAGATTACAATCTAAACACAAATGTGGACTTGCAAAGAAGGAACTTTATACTAAATACTATACTTTAATGCTTTCAAAGCCATGTGCCATTTTGCCATTTAAGAGAAACCATGATCAAATAATTGCTCTTCATCATTCCATGACTGCCTGTAGGTAAAATATTCACCCAATCTGATTTCTAAAGAAAAGACTTGTGTCATGCTTTAGTACAATGAGTTTGTATAAAATATATGCAGAGAACAAAAGTCTAATAATCTACCCATTTCGTCTCAGCCACTTCGTGTAGAAGCTATAAGAGTCCTCCCACCATTTTGGGGATGCAGTTTCATGTTGGGGCCATAATGAGGGGTGAATGAAACAACATATACAATTAGCCCCTTATGTGTGAGTAAAATCAAACCCCAAAATGTCTGCCAGATTCAATTGTAGAGCAACCGCAGATTCACCCTTCTCTAAGACAGGAAATAGCCTGTTGTTTGGAGAAGCTAGGGCGTAATTACTTTAGGATGAGGTATTTCCACACGGTTAAGAGTACAATGGAATGTCTCCCTCTGAATTATTTCTTGACAGACATTAGAAAATGCACTATAGCCTACAGCGCCAATATAATAGATGTTTATTTACAGTAGATACAAAATATGGGTTGAATGCATCTCCATATAAAAGGTATCAGAAAGCCTACAGTGAGCATGTATTTCTGAGGCACACCATCAACCTATAATCTGGGCAAATTGCCTTTCACATATACACAATTATATCAATATCAAAATTAATGTTTTTTTTTTCGAAAGTGGAAAAAATTAGCAGGAAAGTTACTGTGGTAACATTATGGTTGTATGTAAGCACGTTTGGAGTATAATTAGCAGCTTCATCTATACAGTCATGTATGCCTAAATGAGTTTTGGTGGAAAATTACTATAGTCAAAGCTAGCCTAAGCATTGAAACTATAACATAACTTCTCCTACTTAACCGATACTTAACACAGTTTTGTCATTAAGTAGTAGACTGTTATTTCCAAGTGATAAAGTACGAGGCAGCTGAGTAGGCCTCTGGTGACAGAAGGATGGGCTAGCCAATCATGCGTCATTACCACACCCCATCTCCATCGCCCTATCCGCCCCACTTACAGACAGCTAAGCTGTGATGGACACAAGAAGCAGGTATTGAGGACTAACGCCGTTGCCTTTTAGGAAAGTGGGAACTGCGTAACAACTATTGGTTCGAAGGTATACAATCCATGAATGACACTTCGTACCTTCCTGCGTTATTACTGCAGACGCCCTTTGCGTTTCTCTCTGCTGTTTTCTGGATCTCGCCCGTTGCGCCAAGCTTTATATTATATATATCAACTTAACGCATGAGTTGCGTCTTGTTTACGATGCTCGGGAATGCGCGTGGACGCCGTATTTCCACACAACCAAACATGTTTGAGTTTCTGCGGGAAATATAGGATATATCGCTTTTCCCATGACGATAAATATTTCTGGTCTGGATCTTGGAGTGCCAGCAGCAACACCCACCTTTTTCTTTCACCCGAGTGTGAAATGTTGACAGTGTATTTGGGATTTCCTCAACGGGATGGCTCTTGATTTCTTACGTCATGTTCTTCAATGGGACTGAGCTGGACAATGAAGTTATGGGTTAGCCTGACCACTTGTTTGATTGTGCTGAGCGCCATGCACGCCAGCCCTCCGCGCAGGAACACGCTGTCTCCCGATACGAAGAGGAGACCACGCACCTCAGAGAGTCCCCTCGATCTGCCGCCAGTTCAGATCCGCGTTTCTATCACTAACACGGGCACTAGCCTTACCCATATAGACACCAGCCAAGGGGAAGGCGCGATCGTAGAAGAAAAATGTAAGTTTACTTATTGTTGCTGTTGTTTTTTGCATTGTTGTTGTTGTTGTTTTTGTTGTTTTAAGTTGTCTTCCACGTAGGCTACAGTAGAAAGCACTGAACTCTGGACCTGGTTCAATTTTATTGCCCACGTCACTCATATTTAATACATAGGCTGGCCTCTGTAATAGCATTATAGCTACAGTATACCCCCTCATGGACCAGGCGCAGAGAGATGACTGTACTCTTGGAATGCTGTTATTCATACCAGATCTAAATGGAAACTTAAATGTCCACTAATTTTTGACATAGAACTGCTGAGTAAATACTGCGTCTTCCTAATTTAATAATGGCTACAGTTTTGTTTTTGTTATACTAATACAAAACTTAAACTTAAACTAGTACCATAACTACTGTATGGGCTACAGCTGTGGCTAAATATTAAATGGATCTAGGAGAAGAAGAATATATTTTGCTGTTTAGAACACAGCACACACATTTCTGCAACCAGTAATGCGTTATCAAGAGACAATCTGTAGGGCAAATCTCTGTACACATCAAGCCACACAAGAGTTTTGTGTTAATTTCGCTATTTATACCTCTTCTTGGGATAGGCAGGGTTATGTTGTAGGTTTGCTGAGGTCAGTAAACTATAGCCTGAGGCTATACACACACAGTTCCTCAAAACCCCTCTTGCTATATTTTGTGGGCATGACAGACCACACATAATCTCTGTGTTGTTATTTCCGCCATGCTGAGGCATTGTGTTTTCCAATCCACAACCCAACCTCTGGATTGGAAGCACAGTTGCTCACTTCAGGGCAGTTTGAGTTGTATAAACACTGCAAAATTATAGTTATGTATAAAGTATACTGAACACAGGCGAGCTGTAGGCTTACTTCTCCTGTAGACAGATCACTCAAGTAGCGTTTGCACACACCCTGTCCTCAGAAGAGATCTAATCGACTACATTAACGTGAAACACCTGTGTGCGTACATGCCATGAACAGGGCCTTTAAGGAAAGAGCCATTTGTGTTCATTCCCTACAGACACCATGGAGGAACTCCTGCCAGAGCGCTATGAGAACGTGGTGGACTTCATCAAGGTGACCGTCAGCAGAATACGACGCTCCTCCACCGCCAGCACCGCCGGCACCGCCGGCTCCGCCTCCGATCAGGAGCCAAGCTTCAGGACTCGACAGAGGAGGGAAAGGAAGAAGTCAGCGAGTAAGAGGAGCAGAGGAGGAGGAGGGGCGAGAGCAGGGGAGGTGGGGAGGAAGGGTGGAGGAGGTGGGGCCAACGGACGAGGGCAGGGCTGTATGCTGAAGCAGATCCAGCTCAATGTGTCGGACCTTGGTCTGGGCTACAAGTCCGAGGAAGAGATGATATTCAGGTACTGTTCTGGACCCTGCAGGAAGTCCGAGACCAACTACGACAAGATCCTGAACAATCTTAGCAAAAACAAAAAGTTCCCGCCAAAAGACAGACCCCCTCACACCTGCTGTCGGCCAATAGCGTTCGACGATGACATCTCCTTCCTGGATGACAACCTTATCTACCACACTATGAGGAAACACTCTGCTAGGAAGTGTGGTTGTGTGTAGGGAGGCCACGTCGAAGGCTTCGTGGCACGTGTCACGCTCCTGAAGAATGGAGTTAATGTTTTTGTATCTTCTGGGTGACAAGGATGTGTCATATTATAGCTGGAGATCTTGTGTAAGCAGTGTGACTGTGTTTGAGTCAATGGTATCCAGAAACGTAAATAAGGACAAGAATTCTGCATTGCCGGAGTCTGTCCTGTGATGTCTCACTCCTTGGGTCTGTAACATTGTGGTTTTGTATTATTCTCATGGGATCCGATGATAGACATCCATCGTGTGACTTTGAATCTCTTGAAGCATATTTACTCTAGATTACATTAGAAGACTCTCAGATTTAACTTGTGATTCAGTAGACCTGTTAATTGTACTGTATACTGACTGTTATTTGTACACAAGTGTAAAATGTATTTATGAAATCTCAACTTTAATAAGTTATTGTTGCTATTTATTTTATTTTCATAAACTGAAAAAAAATGTATTTATTGTTCTACAGTGATATCTTAAAGAGTGCCAACAAAGTAAGTTGATGTTAGCAAAGCATAAAGTAGGTATTATATGTCTAATGTATTCCTCTCGAATCCCTGGAATAGTCACAAAGGCATGAAATATTAAATTAGTTGCAAATAATTAGAACAGAAAAAAGCATCTTGAGCCTAAAACACTGAAGACTATTCAGTTACTATTATTTTAAAACGTCAAAATATTTCTCACTTACAATGCTGGAATATTATGTTAAAAGTAAATCAATCTAGTTATTAGTTATTAGCAAATTAAAGGCTGATTGAAAAAAGCAAACGTAAGCTCCATTTCGCCCCATACTTTCAATACTTAAACCAATAATATCCCAGGTTTGGGTAAAATAAATTTGCATGGCACCCAAGTCAAAGAGGGATTTTGTTTTCTATTTTTAATATTTGTAATATGCAGTGAAACATAAAACAAATAATACAATCAATATTCAGCTCAACAATTAAATGTGAAACTATTCCGTATGACTGAAACATGGTAAAACAGCTTTATATTAATACAAACATTATTTGTATTATTTTATTTAAACATATTTAAATGCATTCTTGTTAACTCCAGGATATATTCAGTAAAGGAATCAGAGTTATTTTCATAGGTTACAATACACACCATTCTAGATTAATGTGCGTCTACAATGCAAGATGAAAGACAGGAAATTACAGAGAAGTGAAGACAATACATTTTACTTGTTGGAGAACCACAACACAGGAAATACACCAATACACTTCTTCCAGAGCATTAATTGGAATGTTGAGAAGCAAAACAAAGACACATACTGTATGAAGGAATGAAAAATAGAAGCGGTATAATTGGGAAACATGTTTTATATTTTCATGTAAATATTAACAACAGTTGTATAAGGTACATTGTAGCATTGTACACACCCTACAACATTTAACCCTTTCTTTGCCAACGCAGACCCAGAACATCCCATGGAGTGATAATATTACACTAGGATGAGTGGGTAAAGATTAAGAGATTAAACAATGGACGCTCTCCAAGGCGGAGAGGACAGTGATGTAGGAGTTTGAGAACCCGAGAAGAGAAAATATATCTCACTAAACTCGCATGTGTGGTCAAAACCCGATCTGTCCTCTTTCTCACATTACCCACTCTGTCTGTCTTACGGACCATGACTCAATAGAGTGCGGTTCATCAAATGCAGGGCTACAGCCAACCAGGTCCTCCCATTTCTCTTCAAACATGTTTCATGATTCTTACCAGCAGACTCTGCTCCAGAGACAACACACCTGGGCTCCTCGGAGCCAACCACGAATAAACACATTTTGCAGGATGGGATTTCATTGGCAGCTGTATTTTTTGTATCCAGGGGTTTTTACTAAAAAGTAAGAGTACTGTCATTCATATCCAGATGTCTGTTGGGTCAGAATGTTGAGAATGTTGAGACTACATATCTAGTAGAGGAACGTGGCGTCTGCTGTTAGAGAAAAAAAAAAAAATGAAGGGTAAAGTTATAATAAAGTCATCATTCAATTATTCTTCTCCAAGCCTTTTCACTACTACTTCTACTACTGCAGAGATACGTGTTAGTACTTCTACTACAGCAGATA
>JAODOY010005397.1:0-32109 GCA_025399855.1 Forbesichthys papilliferus | reverse complement strand
CTAGTCATGTTGACCCACAGGTCAGAGGTTATAGGTCACAGGTTCTTATTCCTCATGGCTGCCATACTCACTTCCTCCTCCCCTGATCATATTCACTGTGGTTTTAGGGATTCCTTTTTTACAAGCACCAACTAAACCAAGCAAGCAATACCATTTCCCCAAGGGCACAATAACACAACCGGGCGATAACGTTGCTTTTTCTACACATTAACAATGTTTTATTTCAATAGGCACCGCATATAGCCTGCCTCCATTGAAGACAGATGAATACATATAGCAGGCCTTTAATTTATTACAATATATGTTCACTTTATAATTAACATGAACGGGGGATTAGGTGAGCAGGACTATCTTTACACCCAGCATGATAAGTGTGTCTGTGCACTTTATTTCAAACTGGCTTGCAGCACTTGTAGACAACAATGTAGTAGTCAATGTCTTGACCCATCTATCAGACAAGGGCAGCGGTATTAACACTCAGACGCTCCCTGACTGACACGCATGAAGATTTAAGACAGAGATCACAGTTAAACCAGAATCACATCAACAGGCAGGCCAAGCGTAAAGTGTAACTGCACCCTAAAATGTTTTTTATTTTTGTTTGTGATTAGACACATCAATGCTGGTGTTAATATTGACAAAATACCTGTCAAATCTGTTAAAAATCACTCAAGGGCCTAGCTGGTTTTTATCGGTACACTCAGTACGCTCATACGTCATCAAATTCTAATGTTAATGTTAATGTTGAATGTAAAATCAGCCCCTCCCCTCCCCTCACTCAACTTCTTGAAGCATTTTTCAAAGTTGTAGTGGGTGGAGTCAGGCTTAGAGATGGGGTGCAGGTACACTTTAAACAAATCAATCTTGCTTACTGTATAAGTGGGACCAGCATATAACGGCCTTGCCTTGTTTATCTTGGCCTACTGTACGTGAAGCTGTAGAAATATTCTCCGCATTGTGTGTACACCATGTGTAGATATGAGGAATATGCCACACTATTTTCATATGGCGTACCCAGAATAGTAATTCATCCTGTCTAAAGGATGTGGTCGGTGACTGATGTAACCTTCCATGTAGATTTATGCTCTGGCTGAAATATAATATGAATGTGAATGGGTGAATGTGAGGCAAAATACTGTATAGTGCTTTGGATAAAAGCGCTATATAAAAAGAAAAAGCAATCTATTCATGTTGTAGTGACAGCATACCGTCCCTAATGCTTCATTTATTTTTTTTACAAGAACAACAAAAACAATCCAATGAGAAAACCTGGAAAAAAACATTTACAAGTTTCTTGGCAAGGTCTTGAATTTGTGTGAAAGCCATTTCCTGCGGAGAAAACTTTTTTCTGTCTCCGAGACGTTTCATCCTGTTTTGCTAGCACTCCTTCCTTTCCGCACCACCACCTGTTTTTCCTCTTCTCGTGCATTCCCTTTGGCTTTGTTTTGATTTGTCGTCTATCAGCTCTAATTAATCTTGGAATATACTCTGTCTCTTTCCTTCTAGCCTGCTCCTATTTCATCTTATTTATAGATTCATCTTTTCCCAACCAAACAAGCAACCCTGTAAGCTCCACGGACAATAAAGTGTATTATTTTGCCATTTCTTTTCCAACCCTGAGGCCATAACAAACATTATTTACGTTATTGTGTTGTACCAAAATGTAAGCAAATGCTTCGTATTCAAAAATGGCTCACATGTTCTCACTCATAAAATATTTGATGCTTTGCAGCTGTTGTCCACCAGAAGTGGAAGTCTATTCAGATCCACAGAGAGGAATATCAGTGTTTCTTATATCTATAATATTTCTTGGCTTTCTCATAACCCACCATCAACCACCTGACTAATATTTTTCCTCCCCTTCATATACTGTACAGTATTTTCATGTAATAATTCATTGCTTCATTGTACTCCCAACTTTTCCCTTCATGGGAAGGTAATTTCTACTTTAGATGACAAACTGGTTTTAGCTCAGTGTTCCCTCATCACAAACTCCACCTGTGATTTGCTTCAACTCTTTTTATTCATGAATCGGATCTGTTTCTTTATGGACCAGCAGCTGCTAGCAATATCCCTTCCTGTAGAAGACGCTTAAGTGAAACCGCAGACGCACCCTGTTACTAAAGAAACCCAGTAGTCTAGATGAAAACATTAGCATGTGAACAAAAATATATCACTGTCTTGATTTGTAAAAGGTTTAGAGCATGCAAGGGATCGGACATCATCGAGGGGTCCTGACCCCGACTTTCAACTGCTTCTCTGTCTGGCTATCAGGCTGCCTTGTTTGCCTGGAGAACATCCACCCAGGGGTCAGCGGTGGTCAAGGAGGTTCACAAAATTAGCCGATTCACTACTTTGGAATTTGGAAAGTATTTTTTTCTGGCACAGCAAGGCTGGATGTGGGGAATTCTTCAGGACCGTTTCTGATTGTGGGGGGTGGGTGTCCTGTTGTACTACTGTGCACAAACACTTCTGCCCTTCACCCGTCTAACACACAGGTAAAAAATCCCACCAGAGGATGATTAAACCTCTAGAAAAAAATGGCCCGTTATTATATGAATCTGCATATAGGTTATCTGATGTACCACGCAAGGCTAATAAGTCTTAATTTGTATGAATTCCATTGTGTATATTTTCTAATTTTGTGCAACTTGAATGAGTTGTTTTTAACACACTATGACTATAAAGAGGTTTTTGCTCTGCGGCTGCATTCTACGGGAGCTCAATATACATAGGGGGACAGATGATTTGGAAGTATTTCAGTCAGTCAACATTTAATCATTTTAACCAGTAGCGAACCGTGACTATGTATGACCCCCCCTTCCCTCGTTGGGGGAAAAAAGCATAGCTCGGCAAAGCAAAACCACCGTTGCGGTGAATTTGACTGTCATTTGAAATATGTTTCTCATTATGATGCCCTCTGTAAAAGTATAGCGGGCATCACCAATCACAGAGCTGTATAGGCGTATGAGACAGCGTGTGTCATTTAACCCTTTACATTCCAACACAAACTCAATAGATGGGTTTGAAGAGAAAAGTCGGTTATTTAGATTGTGAAATTGTGAATTGGTTAAATTAAAATACAGTACTTACTCTGAGGGCATAGAGGGCCCTGACGGTTCCCCAATGAAAACAAAAACTACCCCATGTATTCACTAATCTTAACTAGATCACGGGTAATAGATCTATCTCCTAAAAGTAACCAGAATAAGCAGCAAGGACAATAACACTAATATAGTAACACTAAAATGTCACTCTTTAAAACTCACTAACACTTGCAGAACATCAGAGGATCCATATTGCCTCACGATTTATGTTGGTATTGCACCTTGCAAATGCGTACGGATGCGTAGAGGCCTACAATGGCTGGGGAAACGTGCAAGAAAGTACGCAGGATACGCGTAGCAACGATGTGCGCGTATATGCGTATGCGTAAAAAGGTCTATTTGCTGTTCAAAGTGTGATTTTGTCACGTTGCGCCGGCAAAATGTAACCAATTTGGCATTTGAACACAAAGAGAACTGGAAAGCAATGTTGAAAAAGCCTTAGTCGCACATGTTCCTCTAGAAGGCCCACCCACTCTCCCACGGTCTCTCCTGCTGAACTCTCTGCTTTCACTGCAGCACAAGGCGTCTCTTAAATGATGAGCAGTAGTCTAGTAGCTCATGTTTAACAATAACTGATCATGTACGTTAAAAAGCAGAGGAAATAGTCCGTTTGAACTTGAGGAATACAACGGAGCTATTGTTTCACGGTGAGTTAACAGACGTCTTTAGTCATTGCGTGCATCTGCTCGCACTGTAAACACAGGAAGGCGTGAAAATGAGCAGGTACCTTATTCAAATGCATTGCATGTCTTATTTCCAAGGACATTCTGCATGACTTCAAAATCACGTTACATGCCTAGTGCGCTTTACTGCGACCTGCTCTCTTACAGACAGTATTGATTCTGTTCTAAACGGGGCGCAGACCCTTTTTGTGAAACTGCTGTAATGTCCGATTTGTTGCAATGTGATATGTTATATATATATAAAATACCTTAGTGTGAAACAATCTTTATAAAATGTGTGTCTGACTAACATCTAATGGCATCAGCCCCATTGCAATTTAGCATACAATACATGTCATGTCCTCGACACTGACACAAGCGCTTAAAGATGAAGGTGAACTTTCAATGTTGCATCATCAGATGGTGAATAAACGGTGACCAATCCAGAGCGGAATTGAATGTCATGTATAGGTACGCTATCAACAGGCAAATTCAACAGTATATTCCCGGTATGAAATACAGCTTGGTCCAATGAAACTAAAATAAGACTACTTGATGGAATATATCAAATCAATTAGTTATGGCAGTATATCAACTGTTTCTGTGTTATGTCAGTATACCGAGATTATCAGACAGGGTGAAATGGGATAAAATATCATTGTTAACATGGTTGGTAAATAGTAAATATGTAAATATATTACTATATTATATTTTTATACTATAAATGTATCATATAAACTGTTTTTAATATATGTGCAATGTCATGCAAAGCAGTAATTGATCGTTGAACTTGTACAACAATCCTGTCATCTTCACCCTTATAAACTATGCGTGTAGAGGGAGAGAGTGTGAAATACACAATGCTGAATGTCAATATAATCAGATGTCATTACATCATTGTCACTGACCGATATATACATACATATATATGCTATATGACTGTATTGCCACGTTGCAACAGTACAACTGTGTAAACTTATTTAGTAGTTTTGGGTAATGGTCAGGCTGCTTAGATGTAAACCACAGTGCTGGTGCCAAGGGATTGGGGTGTTCGTGCGTGTGTTTGTGTGTGTGTTTGTGTGTTTGTGTGTTTGTGTGTGTGTGTGTGTGTGTGTGTGTGTGTGTGTGTGTATGAGAGCCTCTCCATAGAACAGTCTCTGACCACCCTAGAGCCCAGTTCTGCAATTTGTGGTTCTGTGGAACCAGATGGTTCACTAAAACATTACAGGCAAGCAGAGTGTTAGACAGTGGAAAATATAGACAGCATGTTGTTGCATGTGTATGTTGTTGAGACAAAGATAATATACAACAGCAGACAGTTGTTTCTGCTTCCAGAATGGCATTAAGTGTAATTGAAAACATCAAATCAATTAAAACAATATTTAGTGAGCACAATGTGTTTATAATCAGTGTTCTCAAATCCTTTCTCTTATGGTCTAAATAGATGGTGTCCGGTTTACGTACGCAATAACACATTGTTCCCATTATGCATCCTGACCCCCCCCCCCTTCCCCCCCCACAAACCCCAACACTAAACATCACATCACACACACACGCTTATCTCTTGCCTTGTGGCCAAACCCGGCTTGTTTAAGGATATTTGCAGGTACAGTTTAGGGATAAATAACATGATTAGCAGAAAGGTTTGCCTGTGTTTCTCACAGTTCAATCGTTTACCCTATTCAAAGCCCTCATTAAAAGTAAATTAGAAGTCTCCATGCGGAAATACAGCATCAAATCACAGTACCATATAGGGCAGGGGTCTGCAACCTGCGGCTTTGACAAACATATAGCACTTAATCTAGGTGTTGCCCCCCCCCCCCATTTGATTGGATCTAGTTCAAGTCCAATAACCATTGTGAGTGCACAGTAGTATTTAGTGTAATCTGTTTTCAAGTCACCAGAAATTGTCATTTTAATGATTTATTATTATTATTTTTTAATCTTTGCAGGAAAGCATGCACCTCCCTAGCATTTTAATGTCCCCCCTGGTCAAAATCACTCCTGGGGAAAACGTGAAGGAACTCTCATGTAGGTGTACTAGTAATGTTTATAGGCTAACTTAGCATAGTATGTATCTGCGGTAAAAGGTTACTGTACTAATAAACCAGAGGCAGACAGACAGTTACTGTAGACAGCTGACAGTCTCCAGCCCGTTCATCAACCGTCTGTCTCTGTGTCTCATGTTCCATGGTGCTAAATCGCTCCCTTAAGCTAAAGGTTAATGAGCTGAGGGATCAGTAGTGGTCAGCGCAGTCAACGTCCAAAATACACAATCCGCTCCGAAACCCCACAGTTACCAAATTTCACTCCCTGCACTGTTGTTAAGGGAACCGTGTCATAGAAAACATGCCGGTCCTACCATTTCTATTCCGCAGTGTGAGAGCTGTCTGACAATATAACCCCATAGTATCCCCCTCCTTTCAAATGACCAGTGTTTTCATGCAAACGTATTCTTGTTCTTGGCCTTATCCATAAAAGACCAAGCTCTAAATGTTCTGCCCCCACATGCTTTTAAAACCACAACATGTAGTGTAATAACACAGCACAATGACAGCCATTCACATTTTAGTCATACACTTGTAAATGGCATTGGAAGGTATGATATGATTCCTGTGGCTTGACAGAGGCTCCACAGCAGCAATGCACTGCTATAGGGTTGACTAATCCCAACCTGGGTAGATTCTGCTGAGCTCACACGTTTGAGGAATTACATGTGTCATTCCTCAGCAGACAGGAAGAACCAGAGAACACAGGGAAAGACACACAAGAGTTCAGGATGTGCAAAGAAAGACGGGAAGAAGGGAACTGTTGTGATGGAAGTTTATTGGTAACATGTCATTGACACATTGACCCACATTGACTATGTGTTCAAATCACAGTCATGATAAAGACTAAAATTCTTATTGAAATTGTGGTTATATGGTACCCTAAAACAGCAGTTCTCAGATTGAGGTTTGTGGGGAAGTGGCACAAGATGCTCTCAGCACTTAGGCTTCATAATGCGTCGGTATTAACTTAAATAAACATAAAATTATCCTAAAATATTCATATAATATGCATTGCTTTTTCAAACAATGCATGTTTAGTACAGCGTGTGATAGGCTTAGGGGAAGATTAGAATCTTAGCATATTGTGCAGCGTTTGCATAATTATAATAAAATAATATATACTGTATACTGTGAGTATGCTAGTATACTTTTTTGGGGGGTTTAGACTTGACACTAGACAAAAAAAAATATATAGTCTTTTGAAAATCTGCTTTGGTAGCATGTTATCTGAGAAATCCATCCAATAAGCAAGTTTTTATTGGCTGGTACGGATGGCCCCTCAGCCACAAGTGAGTCAGAGAAAGAAGCATTCCCCTTGCAAGTCAAGACCAACGTTTTGCAACCTGTGACCATGAATGCCTGCTCCTGCACTAATCTCCCAACTGTCTCTCTGTCCTGTTGATCGCTCTTTTATGTGGCCTTAAATTGACTGAATGAAAAAACAACAGAGAAGCCCCCTCGGCTGGTCGCCACCAGATAATTAAGTGCATTGAAGAAGGCAGAGAGCGGACAAGGGCGGAGTAATGTAGGGAGAAACGACAAGAGAGGATTAGCAGCTAATCCCGGGGTCGGCCAATCATGGAGGAACTCCAGTTATCCTCCAGCGTTGCTTGCTTTGCTTTATTGCCTTCTTGAAGAACGCTTTACCCGTTATTTTACCCCCCGTGTGTTTGTTTTCATTGCCTCCTAAAGGGCTGCACTCCTGTGGGACAGCTCTGTGGCATCTGAACTCTGCAATAACTGGGCTAAGGAGGAGCAACAGGCCTGCAGAGAGAGAGAGAGAGAGAGAGAGAGAGAGAGAGAGAGAGAGAGAGAGAGAGAGAGAGAGGGGACGACAGGAGATAGAGGCATAGCCGGACGTCCCGCGCATCCACCACACACGGATAAGCCTCATCGGTGGGAGACGACGGATGCCGTTGCGTGGGTCTTAGGAGGGGGAGAGGCTGGGACCACCTTAGCTGAACGGAACACCCGCAATCCTCTGAGGCCTTTACAACCTCTCAGAGCATGTGCAGGACCCACCAGCAGTAAGCAACACTTCAATAAGACAACTTCTGTCCTGAGTCCTGAGTTGCTGTTGTTGGTGTTGATTTCCAAGGTTTTAGTCAACATGGCAGAGGCAGTTATGAGATGATGATTTATAAGTGCCGGGAATCCAGAGATTTTAGAAAACCTTGATTGGTCCATAAAGGGGTAATATTTAGCAAAGTAATTCCATGTATGCATGTGTGTACTATGCATAGTTTACATTGCATATGACAGGATCTTGAACATATTAGCCCCAGTTGATGTAGCAGGGCTTAAACACTCTGCCTTTAAACCACAAGGCCTTACTCTGATGTTACGTATTACAAATGTGGCGTAACCTGAGTCAAAAATAGCGGGTAGGTCTGTGGTGAGTGAAATGCCGTGCATGGCATTCTAGTGGGAATGAGCCTATAAAGTGACTCAATCCAATTACACTTCTTTACCCGGTATTTATAGACTTCAACAAGTGTTTAGACATGCAGGTCACAGAGTCATACATTAGTCTACAGTCCAATCTCACACTATAGAATTAAACGAAAGAACTTCTTAACGTTAGGTAGATGTGTGTAAACATACATACTGGTGCTTGAGGTTAGTTTGTAGCCTAATAAGGATATATACAGCTAAGATGTGCATCAGAATAACTGCTAGATATTTTAGCTTGGTTTCACCATTAAAAAAAAAAAAAAAAAAATGTTATATGAACAACATGAAAACCACACAAAATACAAATATATAAATGAATAACTGAACTTTAGTACCCCACATTTTTTGACAGTCAAATTGTGGTAGCATTTTTGTCTGAAATCATGTCAACTTTCTGTAGGTTAAGTGGTATCTTGAACTGATGTAGACAACCCCATGCAATCCAAAATGTTCCAACCACATACCGCATGCTACAGTAACCAGATGAAACCATCAGATGCAATTTATAATATATTAAAATATTACTTAACTTGTAATCTTTCTAGATTATTTCTCGTGATTGAAAGCTTATGCTGTTACAGACACCAGGCTATTCTGTTTAGGTTTGGACCCCTTACAGAATTTTACAACTAGTTTCGTGTAAAATACAGTATTTTCCAGATAAGAGGGGGAGATTTAACATACAGATTAGCTCTTTACAGAATAAAAGTGTCTGTGAAAGATCCCAAAGGGAAACCGAGGGCAAATAGGGGATGAATAGTTGGCACTAGTTGCGTAGAGAATTGCATGCACATTCGTTCCAAGTGCGCTGAACAACCAGACGTTTGACTTTTGTCCACCATTCAAGCCTTTTACAATTTGCTTTTCTATTTTTCAGTAGACTCTGCAGTGAAGCTGACATATAATTGGACGTCAGGCGGCCTGATTTGAATTTAAAGGATATTACCACGCGTTCTTCACCACCATGAGTCTGGGCAAACTGCCAGGGATTAAGGGCCTTGTATCCGGCTCCCAGGGGAAGCGTCCCTTTAAGAGCGACCTCTCAGTGGACATGATAAGCCCGCCGCTGTGCGACTTCCGACACACTATGCATGTGGGTCGTGGCGGGGATGTATTTGGCGACACCTCCTTCCTTAGCAACCACGGTGGCAATGGCGTGGAGCCAGGAAGTCCGGACTCGGCCAACAGCTCCAAGTCGACCGGCTTCTTTGCGCGCACGTTTCGCCACGTACGCAGGCCACTGGAGCCCCGGCCGAGGGCCGGCTCCCGCGACTTGTCACCACCACCGGCCATCTCGCCCATCATAAAGAATGCCATCTCCTTACCACAGCTGAACATGGAAACTTCCAATGGCTGCCTGCAGAGGGTGCTGTTCCCCAGCTCTGTGAGCTCACCAGATGACTCCCTCTACTCTTATGGTGAGATAAAGATCATTCTTTAGGACGGTGTTGTTAGACGTTATCAGTACTTCCCACAATCCTCTGCTCCAGAGAGGCAGCCTTCTAACTCTAGACCAATACAACAGTTGCTTTAGTCTTGCACTCATGCAAACACGGTTGCCCTCTACAACGACTTACTTTCTTACTTAATGACTTACTTACTTACTTTTCTTCATGCCAAACCAACTGACAAACAGCGCTTTCTCTGAGTCACCCGGAATCACCTAGACAACACCTGTACACAATTAGGGCTATACACACACACACACGCACGCACGCGCACACACACACACACACGCACACACACACACACACACACACAGCTGGTTGAGAGAGAAAGATCCTCCGAGGGCACTTCCTGTCATTTATGTCTGCTTTCTTCACTGAACCCATAAACACTGCCATTATTGTATCTCCTGACCAATCAGCAGCAGTGTGTGTGTGAGAGTAGAGTATACTGCATGTGGGCTGTGTGGAATTCCCCCATTTTATTTCTGGAATCCTTATCCAACTCTAAAGGCATTTACACATTGCCCACAGCTCATTGAGATCTGGGATGTCCTTGTAAAAAGAAAGGCAACAATCGGGGGCCTGGTTGGAGCATTTTGGTCTGTTGTCGAGTGAGACACAAGCTTTACCCTTTCTCAGCATTTACATCACTAGAATATCACATCACTAGTATAGTGATGTGCCACTATATAGCATAACAGTTTACAATCAGTAATTGAGGTGATAAATAGAAGTGTACATAGGGTGTTCATGTCGACAGTATAACACATATAATGTATACTTCTTTCTGATTGGGTGATTGGATTGCATGTTTTTCCCTCCTGTGCAAGTAACTTTTTATTGCACTTTTTAACTGTTGTCTTTTGTTATCTTTGGGTGCATTCAGAGCCAGTGAAGTCATGTCATTGTGGAATGCGTGTGGTGTGTGTATTAGGATGGTGAATAATGTCTTGTCTTGTAGCCTACTACTGCCACCATGTGGTGAAGGAGTAATCCATCACTTACCTATGGCATTTCCTTTTAAATACTCAGTGGTATCACATTTCCACATCCAAATAAAATGTATGATCATACTAAGGTTAGAGTTCAAACATAATATCATATTATAGACACAAATGTAAGAGTTCCTCAAAGCCTTCAGGTTGTTAATAATAGCATCATGTTCTAAGTGCAAGTACTATAACTAGGGATGCAGCCATAGAGAAATTCTTGGCCGATACCGATAACTTGGTGGATAGGCAATGCAGATACCGATGTTGGTGTAATACCCATAGACATTCTCTGTCACTTTATTTGAAAAGATTCCACATGTGTATGGCACTTGGTGCTCTCTTATGCCGTTCCAGATTTGTATCCAGTCCCTATTGTTCAGGCAGAGGCTGATATGGGTGGTAACACAATACCACCTTATTGGATATTCTCTCAATTAACTTTTAGCTAGCGCAAAATTGATGTGACACAGCAGATTAACATCAGCTGCTGCCATCGGTGCATGCATCTTATTTGTCGATAGGCCAACTGCAGACTGCGTCGATACCGATGTACGGCTGATATATCGGTGCATCTCTAGCTATAACCTCTCCCTATGTGTACCGCGTACTTCAACACTTCGTGGAAGACTGACACGTCTCTCTGCCTGTGTACCATGCGCAGGTCTGCAGTCTGGTTTTGTGACGTTGCCCCGCCTCCCCCGCCTCGACAGACAGATTCAAGACGACGACATATACAAGCAGTCATACGCAGACACTGGTGGCTCCAAGCTGACGCGCTCCGACTCCTTCGCGTCATTCACCTTAGACCTCGGCCCCTCCCTCATGAGCGAGGTCCTGAGCTTGATTGACAACCCCGACGGCCTTCAGGCGCCCAATCACGGCGTGGCCCAGTGCGAATGCGAGGAGCAGGACGAGGACGGCGTCGTGTCGGGGGAGAGCCCTGCGCGAAATTCACCCAACCCATCAGTGGGCAGCATGGACAACAGGGGAAGGAGCTGCTTCTACTCGCAGTGGACGGATCAAGATAGCGGCAGCTCATCCCCGAAGACTCACGAGTCACACATGGGGTCACACATGGGGTCTCCAGCAAGGGTGCAGCCTGCCATGGAGGCAGAGAGGTTCCAGAGGGCAGCTGAAGTGTTGTCGCGTCACTACGGCGGGGTAAAGCAAAACGAGATGACACTCTCACCCACTGTCTTTCGCAGTCATAAAGAGGCATATGCCTTCTCTGAAGAGGAGGAGGAGATCAAGGTTTAGACGTTAATGTATGGAAGACAACAGAACCTTAATGGTGGAGCAGTATTACAAGTTGCAAACGTTTCGCCCGCATAAATAAAATGATGTTGCCCATGCCAGATTTATTGACTTGTGGTAAATAAAAATAATGAATTTGAACTCTGGAGATGTACAGCACTACATTAGCTCGAAAATAAATATAGTCTATAGTATACATGCAGTAATATTGTACTCATGTTTAGAAATGTAATTCTACATGACTTAATATGCATTACACTGACATACAGATGCTACACTACATAGTACATGTTCACTGTACTTTCATATTTATCCATAAAGTGTTAAAATGAGCAATATGGGACTAATGGTGTTATAAACTACTAAACGTATGTGCTTTCTTTTCCTTGGAATAATACTGATTTATTCTGAAATTAAATAATGTTTATTATATCTGCAGGTTTGCTCTGGTATTTTATAACTGATTATATAATGTATAGAATTATTTAGGCAGAGATAGATTATGTCAACTGTTAAGAGAATAAGTTAAATTCAAGGAGAATTGATTGATCTTCAAGCCCCCTTTGTAGAGGCGAGGTGTAAGACTACGGTTTGACAGCTAGTGGGAAAAGAGGCTGCTAATGGGAGCCATGGTGCTACACAACGCTTTTGTGCTCTCATAGTTTCACATCAAAGTTTTGTAACGTCAGTTTCAACCACAAGTATCATTCTGAGGAAGTAATATCCCCCCCAAACCATCCAGATATTAGTAGCACGCAGCATTTGTGGTAATATCAGCAAACAAAATGTCAGGCTCTTCGGCGGGGTGGACCAAAAAGCACAACACGCAGGTTCTCCAGATACAGGGGGTTATTTAGGCTTACCAACAGGCACACGCAAAACAGAGGGCTGACATGAAATGAAGATCCGACAAAGACAATCCGACACACTAGGGCTTAAATACAGAAAAACAAGACAAACCATTCGTCACAGACTACAAGCCGCGGGTGAAATCAATAACACACAACTTAGGTAAGAGCAGGAACACGTTGGAAACACGGACTGGAACACACGGGATGGACTGCAAGGGAGGCGGACCGCAGGACATGACACAATATACAAATCATTTGCAAATTTCACAGTCTAAAATATCACACCAAAATGCATTAAAAAACCAAACATTTTATTTGCATGTGCGTAATGGGAGGTTTGTACACCTACCATACTGTATTGATTTACATCTGAAAATATGCTGTATTGTTGCCTGTTTTGAATGACAGAAGCATCACCAATAGCTAGTGAAGGTTTCACAGTAAATGATTTGTGTCATTATTGACCCAGTGCTGTTCAACCGCATGCATGGTCTTGGCAGATCTTGAAGGAGGTGATATTGAAGTGCCCTTTGATTTTAATGTAGCTGATTTCATGCATGCCCTCCTGGTTTGGGAACTGGACCTCATGTCCATCAGGGAGTTCCACTTCAAACATGTCTCCAGTCAGCTTCAACACAATCTGGAAAAGAGAAAGAAGGAAAGAAAGAAAGAGAGAGAGAGATTTGCTGGCAGTTTGTGCTTATATCTTTCCACAAATGTAAGTGTATATTTGCGTGGTTGTTATGTATGTAAGAATTGATTGACAAGAAAAGGTAAAAGACAAGAATGTATATGAAGCAACAGTGCCAACATACACCAGTACATAACTGAGCTCACCTTGACCTCAGAGCCTCTCTTAAGGGAGTTAAGGGTATCTCTCTTTTCTATGCCCCAGCAACCAGCAGACTTTGTATTGCATACAAGCACAGACCCATCGTCTTCATCATTGAAACGGGGGTTAAAGTGCAGTGCCACATTGTCTGTATTACTCCCCAGGTCGATTTGGAACCTGAACAATTGTTAATTACATAAGCTTGTAAGTCTGTGCCATAAGGATTGAATAAAGCATATACAGTATAAGACTTGTAGAAATGTAAAGTTTTTCTGCAAAATATCATACTGCTCTCTACTTTGTTTAAGGATCAAGGCATATCTTCCCGCTGTGCAAAACTTAGATATCATTTCTAATATGGCAACTACAATGAAATGCACGTAAGCTCACCTCTCGGCGTCGTGATGAATCCTTCCTTTAACTTTGAGATGATCTCCAGCTTTGAGGTGCACATTCTTTAATTCAAGTTCCTAGAGAGAGATAGATAGATAGATATAAATAAAAAGAATGTTTAGTGAGTGTTTTATATTGTCTTCGCACTGACATGTAACTCGTACAGTAATAGCCTGCATCATATAATGTACATTTAATGCATAGGGATATCCTAGCCTACTGTTTGCATGGCCTGCCTAACAGAAGATATAAGAAAAACATACCATAATCACTGTTTGTTGATGTAGAATATTCCTGAAAATATGGTCTGGTTTCCCAAACGCAGTCGTCTTTTCTGGGCAATCAAGTGGTTTGGTTAGTTGTTGTATGGTGCTCTTTTATATCCAAGACGTCTTGCTTTTGTTTCTGCTCTGAATGTCAATAAACATCCATTCAAAGTTGGTAAAACTCATTAGCATGATATTACAGGTCCAAATAATCAGACACACGTGAGATGATGCTTGATTTAAGGTGGGTGTTGATTGGGTTGTAGCAGAGCTGATCAATGATCACTAATCATCCCAAATGAAAAGCCTATCTAATCAATCAAAACAATTGTTCATTGTTTCCAGTAGGTATACGGGCATGGGCAGGCTTGTCAAGCATCACTGATTACATGCATTAATCAGTGATTAATGATTGAATTATTTTCTAGTTTAATTTAAAAAATAATACAGTAATGTTTTTAATATATCCTACTGTAAAAATACCCATGTTTGAATACGTATCCCTCTCACACACTCACTCCGCTAGTTTGCGTCGCCGGATGTGACGTTTACTCAACAGTAAACAGTAGAGCTGTCAAATCACCATGAAATTAAATTAAGTATTTTTTAAGTATATATATATATATATTTATATATTTATAAATATATATAAACATCGGGTCGAAGATACGGTCTTTATGTACATCATTATTAGAGAATTTCTATTGTAGGTAAGTAATTTATCGTGGTCTACGGTACTGTACATCTTAGCCGAGCTAACTACCTACCGTACGGTACTGTTAGCCCATTTCTGTATAAGAAACTACAGTACGGTGCCGATTTTTATTTTTATTTCAAGATATCTTAGTGTTAAGCGTTATATAAATTGTATATATGTAATAAACTAGCTAGCATATATTTGTGTATTCGTATTAGTTACATATTCCCTATTACGTCCTACTTTGCTTGGCATACAGGTAGGGTTCCATACTAGGCTAACATTGTAAACAAGCACTACGGTTGTGTCCAGCTGGCATTTTGTCTTCCTTACAAAACTATAGTACCAGTAGACTACTGGTTGTCGTGATCACTGAGCTCACAGTCATAGCTGGTGTGATAAATTCTATAAGTATGAATCATTTAGCATGTAGACTATGTATGAATGTCAAAACGATCAGACTCGTAGTGTGTAACTAACCACAATAGAATCTCCTCGGTGTAAGGTTATTACTTTTTATTCTCAAACAGGTTACACGTCTGGACAGTACAGACTGTCCTGCAATGTTCTCAGACATGACCTATGAGTTGGAGGAGGACAAGTTGTGAGTAACCACATGGATCTTTATTTTCTTGTATGTAGTGATAAGAGATTTACAATGTATGGGTGGTATTTATGTCAGGGTTGCTATCTTTGGACACGTGGCTGGAGTGAGATTGTCATTCCCTAATCACATGTATGTGCATTCAGGATCTTTAATTGTGCACATATTTTTCTACAGTATCTCTATTGTGAACGTATGCATATGCAGCTTTAGTGAGAGACTGGGAGCTATAAGATTAAGATTTAAAAGTCAGCACACTTTTTGTCCAGTTCAGTGAATATCTATCATGGATCTGTGTGCGCTGAACATTATATACGCAGCCCTGGCTTTGTAAATAGTAACACAAACAAAGTGGTGCAGACCGCACCACACAGCCAATAGCCTTGGCAATGCCTGTCCAATTTGAGGCAGTGAACTTCTGTGTGCCCTATGGCATTGAATGATAAGTGTTTTTTTTTTTTTTTTGATCCAGCATCCTTGCCTCTACCTTTAAAGATATTGGCTAGTCAGATTATGCCACTCAGAGACTTCCATCCAAGGAAAAGACTCAAAATTTCAGACATACACTAATCAACATAGGTGAATCTATTAATACAATACAATAGCTACAATAGCTTTTTATAAATTTCACAAATTAAGTGTTACAGCCAGAAATGATAGCAAGAACCATGCCTAAACCTACTCCAGAGACACAATACATAAACACACACACACACACACACACACCTGAACCAGTGTGGTAGTAGCACACGAGCGCATGTGTGTAGCTTCTACGTTTGTCATCGACAGGGGAATTCCAACAGTACCTGGTACTGTGACTCTGAAGAAAGACGGTCAAAACCTGATTGGGATCAGCATTGGCGGTGGTGCCCAGTATTGTCCCTGCCTCTACATAGTGCAGGTATTCTGTCTCTTATCGGCATACTCACACTACACCTGAGGGTGCAGACCAACCTGTGACTGGTGCTGTCTTCTGAATCTGATCACTGCTGTCCTGTCAGGTCTTTGACAACACCCCCGCTGCGCTGGATGGGACACTGGCAGCTGGTGATGAAATCACCGGTGTGAATGGCAAGCCTGTTAAGGGGAGAACCAAGGTGGAGGTGGCCAAAATGATTCAAGCTGTGCAGGTACACCATCAGTGTGGGAGTCACTTTCAGTTGATTCACAGTCCTGCACCTCACTATATAACACACACAGTATACAAATACTATAATAAGCAACCTGACTCCATAGTACATAATGCAGTTTCCTTTATTCAGTGTGCAAAATAACTGCCAACCGTTACTTGTTTAAAGCCTGGTTAATATTATTTAAACAAGAAACCAATATGGTAGGGTATTGGTATGCCCTGTGAACAATACAGTCCAGTTTAATCGCTGATTATCATATGATTAGGCTATATATTATCCTATAAATTATATTAGAATAATACAACTGAAAGTCAATCATGTATCTCTACTTCACACAAATGAAAACACATTGTAAGAGTTGCTCACACTTGCCTGTAATAATATCCTGCCTACTGTATATTATATATAAGACTTTTAGACGCCTTACTGTATTGTTGTAAATGCACGGAGGTTCCGTTTCGGAGGCAGCTTCTGACGTGCAGTGAGATAGAGAGATAATGTGACACACCAGGTTGAAGCACGTAGCCTGGCATCATCGGCACGGAGCGCTGTGTTGCAGATCCATTGTGAACACACAGGAAGTGCTATTACACCCCTCACGGTGGATTAGAGAGGGTCCAGTATGGGGGAGTTAGGGGATTACGTTGAGACCCTGCCACTGCTAACACTGCATGTGGAAATCGTTTTGGTTTCACAAAACGGTTAAAGCTACAGTAAGTGATTGTAAGATAATAATACTTTGTGTCAAATTCACCAAATATCTCCTTGCAGTCCACTAGCTTACTTCTCTGTGCGTGCTGAACAACAAACTTCTAGAAGTACTACTACAAACCCCTGGCTTTGTTAAAAGGAACACAAACTTACAGAACTAGTGCAGACCGCTCATAGCAACAATGTGGGGCGGAGCTTCTGAGGGAGCACCCTATGGCATTGACGGGAGAGGTGTTTTTCTTTCAATGTGTGTTCAAATATCTACCATGACTTAATACACCCTTATTGGTACAGCCTGTTGTCCCCTATGCCTTTACTTTTTAAAATATTGTTTGTGTACATGAGTAATCTTATTGTTTTCCCTGCTTTTACAGGAAGAAGCTATTATCCATTACAACAAATTGCAGGCAGACCCAAAACAAGGAAAGTCTCTGGACATAGGTAACTGCCTCATCAGAGACATAAACATGCTGCCTTGGTTTTTATGCTGTGCTTAAATAAAATTAATTATAATTGTGGTCAAATAGTTTTTCATCTAATCAAGCAGTTTTATTCTCATTTATCTGCTAATATTTGCTGTGTGTTTCAGTGCTGAAGAAGGTTAAACACCGCCTGGTGGAAAATATGAGTTCAGGCACAGCAGATGCTCTTGGCCTCAGTAGAGCCATTCTGTGCAATGGTGAGCCTGCCACAAACTGTACTGGCCCAACTGATAATCTGGAAGTTTAACATTGATCTTCACGCTTAGTTTGATTTTTTTTTTTATAGACGGACTGGTTAAGAGACTGGAGGAACTGGAGAAAACTGCAGAGCTTTACAAAGGTGAGACATTTACAATGTAGAATTTCAAAATGTAAAGGATTTATTTCTGAAAACGAATAAGACATTACAGTTTGAATGTTTCTTTTTGTCACATTTTGTACATTTGCGGAGATGTGATTTTTGCTGTTTCCTCATAGGTCTAATGGAGCACACAAAGAGACTGCTCAGAGCCTTTTTTGAACTGTCACAGACTCACAGAGGTGAGATACTATGCATGAAATTACCCAGTTTCATTATATTATTGTAGAATAGCTATACTTTTTAATGTGTTATTCGCCCAAAATATATTCTGTGTCACTTCTGCTATAAAGATTGCAGTTGCATTTTAACAGATTACTGTAATAGCAGACAATGTTTCTGTAACATCCTATATGTTATGTTGAGCGTAATACATATAAATGGTGTCTAACATGTGGATCTCCTGCAGCGTTTGGAGATGTGTTCTCTGTCATTGGAGTTCGGGAGCCCCAGGCTGCAGCCAGTGAGGCCTTCGTCAAGTTTGCTGAGGCGCATCGAAACATTGAGAAATATGGCATTCAGCTGTTGAAAACTATCAAGCCTGTGAGTAGAGAATGTGGTTCACAGCCATATATATATATATATATATATAAACATGTTTGACTATTGTTTTCTAGCAGACCTATATAATATTCCAGAAAGGATGTGTGTCCATGTTCCACTATTTCTCGATGCATACATGCACATATTAGTCAATGTATCACTATAACCCGTGTTCTGTCAGTTGTATTATTGAATTGTTAGTTATGTTGAACCAATGAACACTGTCTAAACGTGTCCTTACACTCAACTCTGTTGCACAGATGCTCCATGACCTGAACACGTACCTCCACAAGGCCATACCAGACACTAAACTCACCATCCGCAAATACCTAGACGTCAAGTTTGAATACCTGGTAAGGTCACAACCTTGTGTGGGTCTTGTCACTATATAAGAGCTGGGCTAATAGCGTTGCTGTCTTTCAGTCCTACTGTCTGAAGGTGAAGGAAATGGATGATGAGGAATACAGCAGCATTGTGAGTATCCCGTCAGTTCAGCTCTCCAGTACAGTGCATAAAATATGTCCAGTTGAGGTGCTGTGCAAGAAGTGTGGCCAACAATTCAATTTTTAATTCTTGGTGTCGTTGCTTACTTAAGTCAAACACAGGCTGCTAATGAACTGGACTGGAGGACTGAGTGTAGCACTGCTCATTTCAGGCCGTGGGGGAGCCCATGTATCGCGTCAGCACGGGGAACTATGAGTACCGCCTCATCCTGAGGTGTAGGCAGGAGGCTCGGGCACGCTTCGCCAAGATGAGGAAGGACGTCCTGGAGAAGATAGAACTGTTGGATCAGAAGCATGGTGGGTGGCCAGTCACTAGACCGTACCGCCTCAGAACTGTCCCATCTGTTCCACAGATGGAAAGATGGACAAATATTTGACAAATATGTACATGTAATATTCCACGTGTTCATTCTAGGGATGGCACCGATACAATACTGAGCTCAGAAACCGGTCCAATACTGACTTAAATAGCTGGATCGGTATCGGTGACAATTGGACAGTTGTAACTGATCCATGGGGCTAATTTATTTAAATGAATTAACACGCGTGTAGGGCTGGCCCCAAATATTCTATTATTCGGGTATTCGTTCGTTGGGCATGTATTCAATTTAAATATTGGGATTCAGATCGTCGTTTTTTCACATTATGCATGCATGTTTTCCCATTAATCCCTACTGTCTCCATATAAACCCACATGTTGAAATGTAATTGCATGCCCTACACTGTGTCATCAACACAATTGATTGCAATTGGCTCCGTTTGTATGAAGAGAGCGAGGCTATTCATTCAACACACACTCTTATTGGCTAATACAGGAGGTATGTGCTATTTGACAGCTCTGACTGGTTAAATTGACGTGTCAATCAAAGATGCCATTTTGAGCACATGGCTATGTTTACATCTGTGCTCACTGAAGCTAGGAATCGAAGATTACTTATGTTATACCTCTTAATTATAGTTAAGTGTTTTTAATTATGTTTTTTAGAAAGAGCATTCGAATATAGTTTGGAAATACCATCAAGTATTCAAAACCTGTAAAATGGTATTCGGGACAGCCCTACGCGTAGGTCTGTCAAGAATCAGCCATGTCTAACCTACCCAGGCCACACCATCAGCAGTAGGTTTCTAAAATGCATCCAAGTCCTAAAATAGAGATTGGCTCTCATTTACTCATTTCTCATTTCAACTTATCTTAAAATTTAAATTAACACTGGAATCGGATCGGTACTCGGTATCGGCAGATACCCAAAGTCCCTGTATCTGTATCGGGATGGAAAAAGCTGGACTGCACCATCCCTAGTTCATTCTATAATTTAGATAGATTGCGTAAGTAGTGTTACATTGATCCTGCTAGTTGTATTTGTTGTGTGTTTGTGTGTGTGTGTGTGTGTGTGTGTGTGTCCATCTGAACATCATAGTCGACCATGGTCCAGAAGAGGTCCACTATTATGGTTGTGAATTGTGTCGTGTATAAACATAATGTAGTATAATATGCTGCCCATTAAGTTTATATAACAACCATTGTTGCCCATCTCCAGTCCAGGACATTGTGTTCCAGCTGCAGCGCTTTGTGTCGGGCATGTCACATTACTACGACGAGTGCTACGCCGTTCTGAAGGAGGCCGACGTCTTTCCCATCGAGGTGGACCTGTCTCGCACCATGCTCAACTACAGCAGCCAGCAGCTCTCCTACACAGAGGATGAAGATGAAGAGGAGGGCGGGGAAGGAGAGAACAAAGAGAGTGGAGAAGGCATACAGGCAGAGAACGGTGGAGAGAAGCTGATCGATGATGAATGAGTTTGCGTTGTGTGTGTGTGTGTGTGTGTGTGTGTGTGTGTGTTGGTTTTTCAATGGAGTGGCAGTCTGGTGAATCTCAGCGCCCTCATCTACCAGTGATCTTTATCTTTCTTTAATATGGTCTACACACTGAAGTACTTTAACTACTGAAAAGTGCTGCTACACTATGGAATATTTGTCCCAATGAAGTGAATATCATAATTCTTTAAGCATTCCTATGGTATCATTATACTTAGTTTTAAAAGGATACTGTGTAGGATTAAATATCAATATGAAACATTTTCAAAGCTTCAGTTTTGAGCAGGGTATTTCCATATAGTACATTTGTGTACACGTATAATAAGCAGAACTAGTATTTTTCAGTTCTACTCATGAAATGAAATCACCGAATTGAGAGGAACTACTTTTAGCAGAGGTGGTAGAAGATGGAAATAATGTTTGGATGCCAGTCCATGCACATGGTTGGTCAAAGTATGTACAGTACACTGGCACAGGCTGGTGTAACATATTGTAAACATAAGTCACATGATGACAAAGGCTTTTCATAAAGGGGCTTTGGAATCTTTATAAAGCCCTGGGGTCTGTAGCTTTCTTTACCTTATTAATACATAAACACACACACACACACACACACCCACATAAGTTTACTTGTACCCAATATATGTTTTGAGGCACCTGTCTTGTCTCATTCCTGCTCCCTGTGGACAGTAAATAATCCTACACATGACCCGTTTAAAACTCCTGGTTCTATCTATAAGGCCAACTGGTCATTGTAAAATTTTATTTCTAATTATATTTATTTTTACCTGAAAAGTGTGCAAAAATTGAAATTATATATCTGTATATATATAGTCAAATTGCCTACCAAGCACTTCCGGGAACTTTTTTGCCATAAATTTAGTCTCCATGAACCGTGCGACCGTTGACAATGTTGAACTTCTTTTGGTGTAACTCTCTTTCCATGGCTGTGGTTCATAGTACATCATACTGTGCATTTACCTACTGGTACATATACTGCTGTACAGTGGTATATCTACATACAAATAGAGACTGCACAGGAGCTCTTAACCTCTTCTTTCGTCGTAATTCTGGCACATTAAAATACCTAAAAATGTGCTCGTCCTGTGCAGAGACTCTTCTTTATGAGACACTACCATATTTCACAGTTATTTCACATGATTAATCGTGAAATTTCGTTTTTTATTTTATTCATTATGCTTTTATTTGTTTGTTTCTGCCTGGGAGGCAAATTAATTATACAAACTGCGATGTATTACTTGCAAACACTAGAGATATTTATTTAAAAAATGATGACCAAATTCTAATTCTTGAATGCTATTTTACAACATGTAACTTTTTGTCATTTTGATGTTGCAAATAGTATCTGATTGTATCACTATTCCCTGAATATTTGATTATATTGTCCAAATAATTGGAATGTCTTTAATAAAAAGGAAATACTGAAGGTATTATGTTTACGGTTAACTGAACACTATATCTTTTAAGTGCTAAAACCAAAGGTTGATTTAAGAAATTGCAGTTTATGAGCTTATTTCATTCAATGTCATTTTTGTAAGGCATTTAAATAAAATTTGCAGCCATGCTGTTTGGGTGAAGGTTGAAAATTAAAACAATTCCTTGATGAAAAAAAATCTAAGTAACGTTATTTGTACAGTAAGTTTTGGTGAATCGTCGCGTATTTAACAATCTCTAAAACGTTTGTTTTAGAATCATTCAATTTATCTTTATGATTATTTTGTATATATCCCAATATATTGAGTACAGCTAACAGTGCCCCAGTGGCCTAATGGATAAGGCACTGGCCTCCTAAGCCAGGGATTGTGGGTTCGAGTCCCATCTGGGGTGTAAACTTTTTCATTTTTCTTTTCGCTAATGTATTTACAACCGTTCATCGCAATATAGTCGTTTTCTCCGATCTCCGTTTACCTTGCAATCTTCAAGATATCATGAACCGGTCCGTAGCCAATCAGAAATCAGGCAGCAGCTCCCACCAATAAGGAAACTTAATGCTTTCCGGGTGCTGTAATAAAAAAGGAAAATCTCGTCAACAACAGTTTAATAGTGGATAGATGTTTTTTGTTTGACGATAGACTGTTTAACTTTTTGCTTACCATGTTTTTAGAGAGTCTGTATTTATTTTCTATAATCAATGTTGCTGCATCCGTTGCCTACTATGAACGTAAGTTGATTTACTTATAAGAGATCACTGTAGCCTACAATTACAAGTGTAGCCTACAACGTAAGATACACAGTAGCCTAACTGAACTGTTTGGCGAAAGGCTGCTCCTATTGATTAAATGCATTTTGTACCAAATGCATATCATGTGATGTTATTCAAATTATGCAATCCTTTAATTTCGTTCCATTTGAAATAAGTGTCATATAGTATGACTGCAAATGCCTGCTGGTCGAATAAGTAGCTTCCCCCGCAACCTTTCTGCTTTTAGTAAACACACTAGCATCGCATTTTCTTTAAATGTAATTTAATGTTGTGACAAGTTCAAACGGTAAGCACCCACGTCATGTCAGAAACAGAAATAAATTAATACAAACAAATGAATAGGTATGTACTCTGTATATAGTGAGGATAAATCAAAGTGGCATAAACTTCCTTTATTTTCTCTCTTCCAGAGATGAGTGCAGCCACAGTGTACTGGGATCCCACACACAAGAGTGTCTTGCTGAAAGAAGGGGTTCTGGAGAAGGAGGGGGGTGCCTATGGGTTCTTTAACAACACTCTTCTCAGTACAGGCTGGGGGGTCCTAGAGATCAGTGCAGGATACGGCCAGACCCCTGAGACTGATGACATCACCTTCTTCCTCGCAGGATACCTGGAAGGATTCCTCACTGCGGGGTGGGTGTCTCTGATCATGAGAACCAATGATGCACATTTATTCGATTATCTAATGAAAGAGCTCATCCTCCTCAGTGAGGACTCAGGAGCCCTGAGTTGACACTCACCTTCAGTACTGCTGCATAGAGAAGTAGGGCAGTACTCCGCGGCATTTAGTAATTATGGATGCTTGCAGTCAGGGAGCTTGAACAATAGTTAAATTACAGCACTGCTTTGCTGTCACAAGTAGGCAGGAAGGAAGGAACCTAATTCATCTCTTGTTTGATATTGAGAATATTGATCATACTATTGCTGTTTTTCATCCCAATAGGCAGATGATTGACCACTACACCAATATGTATCCCCAGGTCATCAATGACCCAAAGGTCTTGGGCCCTGTTCAGAGTTTCATGAAGTAAGTGTACTCTCTTTTCCTCACAACCGTAGAGGTGGTTCCCTTCCTACACCATCTACAAATACAATCATAGTTGGTTTCATATCCTCATCTGGCTCTCTTTTAGTGACTACAGTTAGTCTGCTACATTCAGGCTCATGTTCTCATGAAGCCAGACATTTGAGCTTTGTTTGCAATGCTAGTAGGATGTTATGCTAAAGTATGATAATATGTGGGTGTATTGTGGAGTTCAACATGAATGCACACTGATAATAACACAATTATTATACTGCCCTGGAGGATTCACTTTGAGTTTGATAGAAAAAAACCCCTGCAATTCTAATGTATAATCACAAGCCCAAATATGTATAAAAATAAAAAAAACAGACAGGTTTTACAGGTCTGACATTAATGCGTTTCCGTGAACTGTGATCCGTATGTTGCGTTCAGGAAGCAGGACTTGTGGAGCAGGGAACAGGTGAAGCTGAACAGCTCGAGCCCTCTGTGGAAGCACACAGGCTTCATAGTGGCTCAGCTGGATGGACTTCAGGCTGGAGTCACTCACTGGGCCAAGCAACATGGGAAAAAGGTTTCATGGCCACTGATTCGTTTATTTATTTTGACATTAGTTTAGCTTCAAAATAAAAGGTCAATACAATATGTCAAAGCTTTGCTTATGTTGAATTATATCACATTATGCTGAATGCATAGTCTAAAAAATGTCTATTCATAAAAAATGAAGGCATGATGTCCTTCCCATAGCCGCTGTCCATGTTTGAGGTCCAGTTCCTGAATGCTGTGGGAGACCTGCTGGATCTGATTCCAGCGCTGGTTCCCTCTTCCACAAATCGTCTCCAGGACCTCAGACTGCCCGGGATGGGACACTGCTCTGCTCTCATAAAGGTCAAGGGATAGAACTTATGTGTATGTCTGGGAGAATGTTATTGGAATCATATGTTCACTTCAATAAATCACATGTTCCTATGGTCAACAACCTCCCCATTCACATCTCTTCTTTATACTTTTATTGAGTGCAGTGGAATTTTAGTGTGCATGCTATATATAATGTTGGGTTTCTTCTATTGAGGCTTTTGGTTCCTCAATGCTTTGTAAGATGTTAATATAAATACTATATTTCCATGTGTTCTCTGAATATTTTCAGTTTCCTTTATAATTCAATGGAATAGTGGGGTCACTGGTATTTCACATAGGATGAGTTGTACAATTCTATAATATAATTGATTGCCTGCTGGACTATAAGTCCTTAACATGTACAATATATTTGCGGTGTCCAATCTGAGACAAATTTCAGTAAACTTAACATTTTACACAGATTTAAATGTAACCCTGTTTTTCCAATTCCTATCTTCTATTTCTGTCATTAGATGTTGCCAGGCTTTGAGAACCTACTGTTTGGCCATTCCAGCTGGTACACCTATGCTTCCACCATGCGAATCTATAAGCACTGGGATTTTCATGTCAGCGAACCCCACACAGCAACTGGGAGACTCTCTTTCAGCAGCTACCCTGGTATGCACCAAGAATGAATGAATGGTTTCCCCACCTGCATTGTGTGTGCTACATTGTATGTTCTAACATTTAGCAGTATATTTGCCCTTTGTAGTTTTATAGTGATACCTGGCAAATTAGAAACAAACTGACATTTACCAGCATATATTGCGTTGCAGTGTCCACTCACTGTCCAATCAGTGTCTCTCCCCCCACCCCCGCTCTGCTGTAGGGCTGCTGGTCTCTCTGGATGACTTCTACCTCCTGGGCAGTGGTCTCATGATGACCCAGACCACCAACAGCGTCTTCAACTCCTCCTTGTTCTCTGTCATCACTCCTAAAAGCCTTCTGGCATGGCAGAGGGTCAGACTGGCCCACAGTCTAGCCAAGAATGGAGAGGAATGGGCCGAAATCTTCTCCACGTACAATTCTGGTACGTGGTCAAGTTTAACATTTGCCTGATAAATGAAAAAGTCAAGGCAACAGCTGAGAGGTGTGTGTGTGTGTGTGTGTGTGTGTGTGTGTGTGTGTGTGTGTGTGTGTGTGTGTGTGTGTGTGTGTGTGTGTGTGGGCTGGGGAAATGAGGTAAGGTATGAACTCTGGGGGAGGGGTGGGCTTAACACTAGCTAAACACATTTAGGTATAAAGGGTAAATAAAGATACAAATTGAGCATTGTCACCTTTATACATTAGGGACATGTAAAGACTAGCCTGGCTCAACCAGACTATTGCTCTCAGCTAAAATGTAGCTGAGATTATAGTCTGGAAACCCTTGGCGAAGCCACATGGTGGCGCTGTGTATGTCTATTTTAAGGATGAGGTAATTTATGCAGGTGTGCATAGCCAGGCATATGGTTTTTGACCATGGGAGACATGGTTTGATTCAAATGGAAACTGCCTTTAGTTAGTTTATTGTTGCATATCTGACTATAGCTCAAGCTGTTGGAAGTTTTACTGTATTTTAATGTTTTATTTTTCGTGACAATAAGCATGCCATATACATGCTTGCAAATAGACAGCGGGATTTAACATTTCTGTAAAATAAATGCATATATGTATTATACTCCATGGAGAATACAAATGCAGCTGCAATCATGCCAAAGACGAGATAAGACAACACTTTGTTCTCTGCCATTAAATATCCTGTTGACTATTTGCATATGACCCTTTAAATGACCTGGTTCTATGACAGATCAATCAGCTCAATCATTAAACAAAAAGCATTGTAACCACGTCTTATCTGAAAACAAACCTATCAGGCTCTGTTGATACCTGAAGCACAACGTAAAAGACAACATTGCCAGATTAAACATTTTCACCTTTGTGCTTACAGATTATAAATAATGTAATCAATGAGTTGAACGAAAATGTACATCACGACAGCATAAGTGTTTTCAAAGCCACCCTGCTGGCAAACCATTCGGGGTGGGTTAGCGAGATGACGTTGAAGTCGAGCGTGTTTCTAAATGGTGGGAGAGCTCGATGAGGCGATCAAAACAGTTGTAGCAATGCTGATTGGTTAAACGCTGTCCAATAATTGAAAATGCAAATACTGTTAACACTTCCCAATGGAGCATGGCCAGACCACTGTATATTCACAAAGTGAATATGGTCTGGTTACACAAGGCTATGTAAAGACACCTGAATAATAAATCAAAGATACATATATTTTATATAACTATAAATGTGACTAAAGACTGTATCTATTATTGTGACTTGGCCTTCCAATAAGTAGATATTTGCCCGTTTTCCAGATGATTGAATGGGCATTATTATACTCTCCTCCTGTGTCTACAGGCACCTACAACAACCAGTACATGGTGTTGGACAGGAGCAAAGTGAAGCTGGGCCATAGCATGGATGATGGAGCGCTGACTGTGGTGGAGCAGATTCCTGGGCTGGTGGAGTACTCTGACCAGACACAGGCCCTGCGAAGAGGTGCTGACAAGACTGGGGTGGGGGGGCAATGGGGCACATATGGTGCAGCCGGTGATGTTCTTCAACATACACCTTTGCAATGCTTGACACTGGATTCCATCCATCCATCTTCACCCGCTTATCCGGAGTCGGGTCGTGGGGGCAGCAGCTCCAGCAGCGGTGCCTGGAACACCTCCCTAGGGAGGTGTTCCAGGGGGCATCCTTACCAGATGCCCCTCTACCACCTCACCTAGCTCCTTTTGACACAAAGGAGCAGCGGCTTTACTCCGAGTTCCTCACGGATAGCTGAGATTCTCACCCTATTTCTAAGAGGGATGCTAGCCACCCTTCTGAGAAAACCCATTTGGGCCGCTTGTACCCGTGATCTCATTCTTTCGGCCATGACCCACCCTTCATGACCATAGGTGAGGGTAGGAACAAAAATGGCCCGATAGATCAAGAGCATTGCCTTCCGGCAAACGGTGTGGTAAAGTAATTGCAATACCGCTCCCGCTGCTCCGATTCTCCGGACAATCTCCCGCTCCAATGTCCCCTCACTCACGAACAAGACCCCGAGGTACTTTAACTCCTTCACTTGGGGTAAGGACTCATTTCCTACCCGAAGTAGGCACTCCATCGGTTTCCTGCTGAAAACCATGATTTTAGCGGTGCTAATCCTCACTGACACTGGATTACTAAATACAAAGTGCTTCACAGTAACAGTAGTGGTGATACACAATATAAAATAGATACAGTAAGCATGCAATCAAAGATACCATATAATACTATAAAAACACAATACTAATGTAGGTTTGCAGTTTAAGAGCACACAGATTATCCAAAATAGTGACACATTATTGGATGGATAAATGCATGTTTAAATGCTCCATATATTCTAGTTTCCATAAAAGTTCTGACATTTAGGATGGCTGTTTCTCCTTTTTTATCAGAACATCCCTTTTAAGTTGGTGTCGTACTTTATTTAACATGGATGTTTCTGCGTCACATTGCTTTGTTCTCTCTCCTTCTCCTGTTGGCTTATGAATATATTTACTTTACCTCTGCTTCAGGCTACTGGCCGTCCTACAATATTCCCTTCCACAGGGAAATCTACCTGCTGAGTGGCTATGGGAAGATGTGGGAGAAGTACGGGAACGACTTCTCTTACGACCTCTGTCCCCGGGCCAAGATCTTCCGTCGTGATCAAGCACAAGTAAAAGACCTGGACTCTTTGAAGTACATCATGAGGTTCAACGGTGTGTGTGTGTGTGTGTGTGTGTGTGTGTGTGTGTGTGTGTGTGGGGGGGGGGGTCTGGGTATATTTGTTATGAATTGCAAGGAGCGTTGTCTATAAATTGTGACAGACACTGTACTTTGAGGTGGTTGTTTCTTAAAGCCACAATCAACCTTTCCTCGTATCAGGAGAAGTTTGCATAACACTAAGTGTGGTTCTAAACTGACCAGGTTTTGGAGCAGGGCTAACTTAATAAAGCCATGCTTGCAAAATGTGGATGTTTTTACCAGGCTGGGATTTTAATTGGGACCTGATGACACAAGCGTTCAAAGCGTGAGCGGAAATGAAACAAGTTTTTGATCAGCAGATTCATATTTTAAATAGGAACCGAATCTGAATCGAATAATGAGTGGCTGTCCATTTTGCCGACGATCTACTTTTTATTTGGTCCAAAACCACATCAGTACCAGAGTTGTGTGTTGGGACTAGTGTATATTACATAATACTGTATCCTACAGTATTGCTAGTTAATTTGTACTGCCCTTCCAATGTGACGGACAAACTGCTGGTGTAGATGCACCAGTGTCACGGAACGCCAACAGTTCATAAAAAAATATATTTTTACAGTCTCTGTAGACTACTACTGTATTTTTTTTTTTTTGCTTTCATGAACCAGCAGTAAAATGATCCATTTTCATAATTGGTGGTTTATCTCTTTCAGATTACAAAAAGGATCCATACTCAAAGGGTGATCCCTGTAAATCCATATGCTGCCGTAACGACCTGCAGGCAATCGAGCCATCACCAGGAGGTTGCTATGACTCCAAGGTATTGGTCGGTCTCTCTCTCTTTCTCTATCTCTCTCTTTTTCCTCCATTGTCTTAATCTTTTATGTTGTCCTCCACACAGGTAACAGATTTTCACATGGCAGAGGATTTCCGTGCGCAGGCAATGAATGGCCCCACAACACAGGGAGGCCTGCCTCCATTTTCCTGGGCCAAGTTTAACAGTACGGTGCACCAGGGCTTACCTGCCTACTACAACTTCTCATTTGTCAGCATGCAGCCCCGTCTCTTCAAGCCTTGAGATGGGACTCTGTACTGTGTGTGTGCGTGCGTGTGCGTGCGTGTGTGTGTGTGTGTGTGTGTGTTGGTTTTATGGAATAATGAATAATTTAGTTTGTGGTGTGGATATAACCAAGGTAACATAAGAGATCTACAGCAATACCAAAGATGGAACAAATCTACAACATGCTGGATGTTGCTTTGTTTGTTTTTCAGATCAAACTGTTTTTGAATATTACTTAGTTTTAGATCTGCCTCAGGTAAAAGTCAAATATTAAATATTTAAACCCTTTCCTTATGGCTAAGACAATCATGATCACATATGATGTTCTGACATTTCTGTTCTTAAATTGAAAGCTATATGCATTTCCCATCTCTGGACTTATAAGTATGTGAACACAAATGTAAACAGTACAATGTTAATCTCAGGGCTAATTAAATGCAATGATTGTTAATTAAATTGATTGTCTTGCTTACATCTTGATGTGTACATTGGTCATTTGTCATATTTGACCACTTTCAGTACAAAACAAAGAAATATGTATTATCACAACTGCAATTACTTATGTAGCCCGGGTGGCAAAACACATTATAAATGTTATGTTTATTTACTAGAAAGTAAGCAGTCAAATCTAAAAGTATTATATAACATGAATATAAGTATTACGTGATTAATAATTAGGATATATTAAAGTTTAAAAAAAATAGTAGTTCATAGCCATTAAAATATGACCGTCAGTAATAAATACGATATAGTTATATTTGTTATTTTCATTGGAGATGTCCGGTCACCCTAGCTGTCAATCAGGGTTTACCTGACGGGAGAGAGTTTGGTGTCGGGGGAGAGGGACTATAAAAAAAAAGGGAGAGAAGAGACGGAGAAGAAACTGAGATACAGAGAATTGTTGAACTTTGTAACTTTAAGTTGATTCAGTACGTTTATTATAGTGTTTAGTAATTGGTATAGTCGGATGTCATTAATGAGTTTATAAACTCGGAATTTCTGACTTTATAAACTCAGAATTTTTGACTTTATAAACTCGGAAATGTGAGTCACAAAGACGTCACTTCCTAAGCGCCCGCGGTATGACCAAATGACAGACTTGCACGTTTCAATCCACTGTCACATATTAGCATACCAACTATATTTTGTCCCTTAAAATCGGTGAGTGTCTGCTCTTAGTTAGGAAGCTAATTTTCACAGGACATGTAGCCTACTGTAAGTAATTCAACAATTACCAACCGTGTTACTGGTTATACATGTTTGCGACTTGTTAGCTGAACAGCTGGCTATCTCTTAGCACTCGAGGCTAGATTGAGTGTACAGTACAGTTAGGCTACTGTATGTGCTAAGTACTAACAATACTAGTAGATGGTTTGCTTCAGAGGTATTGTACAGTAGACTACAGATGCGAGACGCAGATTATGATCGCAATATGCCTTCTCTTACTACGACACAATTTCAATTATATTATCTATATATAACTATATATATTATTATATATGTAACAAGCTCAGTTTAGCTTCGATTAAACAAGGTTTTACAGTACTGTTAACATGCTGTACTTGTCACTTTACATGCCAATCATTCTAGACTTTGAACACTGGCTGTCGACACTCATCTGTGTTGCCCTCATACACATTTATCATAGATGATGCCTTGGTCAGTTGTATATTATTAACATTAATTGACATGAATAAATATCTGAATGAAAGCTGTTGTCATCATGTCTTGTATTATGTACGCATTCATCTTACATCGCTGAATATGCATTTACCTTAGCTTGTGCAGAAATTATATGCAATACCAGGTTGTGCATTGTTGTCCAGCATAAGTAGTACAGCATAATTTAACAACAATAGACCCAAGAAACCAAAACTGGGAAAAAGTCATGTTTATTACAGGAGGGAAAATGTAATGTATACCTTTTGACATGGTAAGCAACTACTGCTTGTCTATTATGTAGGGACCAAATTTGACAGAGCACAGCAAACTGT
>JAODOY010005396.1:0-10417 GCA_025399855.1 Forbesichthys papilliferus | reverse complement strand
TACACAGTACACTGTTATATTGAGAACATGCATACATTTTGACTAGCTTGTTGGTAGACAATAAATCAAGGACTTGTTATTCTTATGGCAATGACATGTTCATCGACGTACACATTTTCTCTTGAGGGACAGACTAAGGACTTTTATTTAGTTACATGCTTTTGCAGATACAGTACTGTAATACATTGTGTTTTGTTGTATCTATGAATAGTTTCGTGAAATTACTGTAATACTGTAAACTGGCTTGCAAGTGTTACAGTAAAACTGAGTCGAAAAATATACCAAAGCTAGAACAACTTTTATTTTTTGCTATGAATAAGTTTTGTGTTTTCTTTCTGAATCACAGTGACATTATAATTGGATGACAGACCAAAAGTACAGAACATTTTCAATATTGTAATTGTCATTACAAATGTAGCCATAGTGTACATCAGACAATAGCAAAAGAATATAGTTTTATATTGACAACACGACATGATAAAACTGAGCAACGTGTTTGTCAACAATGACACAAGGACTTGACATTCTGACGACAATGACATGTTCATTGATGTAAAAATGTTCTATTGACAGATAGACTAAGGATTTTGAGCAAGTTACAAGCTTTTGACGGAAATACATTGTGTTTTGCTGTTTATACGAATTGTTATGAAAAATATACACACTGGTTTTCAACTGTTAAGAATGAATCGAAAAATGTACCAAAGCGACTGAGAAAAACTGTAATAGTTTCGAGAAATATATGTAACAAGCTGGCTTGCAAGTGTTACTGTAAAACTTACAAGTTTTACAGTAAAAATGTACCAAAGGGAGACACTTTTTCTTTTATTTTGGGCTATGAAATAGTTTAGTGTTTTCTTTCTGAATAACAATGACATTACAATTTGTTGACAGACCAAAAGCACAGAACATTTTCAATATTGTAATTGTCATCATAAATGTAGCCATAGCAGACAATAGCAAAAGAACAACATGACTAAGAATTTTGACAAAACTGAGCAACGTGTTTGTCAACAATGACACAAGGACTTGACATTCTGACGACAATGACATGTTCATTGATGTAAAAATGTGCTATACAGATAGACTAAGGATTTTGAGCAAGTTACGAGCTTTTGACGGAAAAACATTGTGTTTTGCTGTTTGTACGAATTGTTTTGAGAAATGTACACGCTGGTTTGCAACTGTTAAGAATGAATCGAAAAATGTAGCAAAGCGACTGAAAAAAACTGTAATAGGCACGTGGCCTATCCATAGATAGATAGGTATGAAAGTAACAATAATAATAATAATAATAATCATAATAATAATAATAATAATAATAATAATAAGATGCTGCCCCCGCGACCCGACTCCGGATAAGCGGATGACGATGGATGGATGGATGGATAAAAATATTGATACAATAATATAATAATAATAATAATAATAATAATAATAATAATAACAATAATAATAATAATAACATTATTATATGACATTTCCAAGCACCTTTCAAGAAAACCAATGACACTTTACAACAACATTCAAACAAAAACAGTACTGAGAGAAAACATATAAAGAGAGCTAAATTACAACCAGGCTAAGCCATGGGACAGCTATCCTGATGTAATTAGACCTCTCACCTACAAGGTGTCTTGTAGGATCTTGTATTGAATTTGAAAGTTGATAGTGAGCCAATGAAGGTGTTGCAGTGCCTCAATCTGCCACATGCAGGCAGGCAGGCAGACAGACAGACATACAGACAGATAGGCACGCAGGCAGGGAGGCAGACAGAGAGACAGACAGACAGACAGGCAGGCAGGCAGAGAGACAGACAGACAGATACCTGCTTGATGTTCACAGAGCCGATGACACTGTAGTTGAGCAGCAGAGTGTAATCATGCAGGGTGGAAATAGATGTGATGAACGGACAGGAAATGGACACGTTGCTGTTCTCTGACACAGGAAGGATAGACACAACAGGGCAGCCTGACAGACAGACAGACAGACAGATCAGTTTTGCGTTATTATTGGCCAGTAACTACAGCACAATAATAATATATTGCTTCTAGGCGTCTTCGAGGATGATGTGGTGTTACACCATAACACATGTGTCTAGACTACCTCACATCCAATGTGACGGATTTGAGGAACACAGGGTGCTTTCCATAGATGAGACGTTTGACACATTTAGTGAATATTTTGAGCTATTTGACAACTCTACTGAAACATTTCTGCCACGGCCATAACTCTAAATCTCGCAAAGGTTTGCTGCGTTTGGCAGGTGTCGGACAAAAATAAATCTGTCTTTGAATATTGCACTGACATAAAAATAAAACCTTTTCCTATACTTTTCCTCCAGTATAAGAAAAGGTTTAATAAAATAAAAATAAAGTGAGCAGTTTATTACAAACTATTACAAACAGAACATACAGGAACCATACCAAGGGTGTAGGTGAGAAAACACAGCAGCAGCTTTGGGTTAACATAATATCTACATATCTCCCTCCTCACCTACCAGTGCATCCACAGTGACGCACCTCCCTACCTCAAGGAACTACTTACCCCACAAACCTCCGCACGCTCCCCCCATTCTGCCTTCACATACACCCTTACAGTCCCTAGGACCAAGCGTTGCACTATGGGTGATCGAGCTTTCTGCTCAGCTGCACCTAGGCTGTGGAACGCTCTGCCTGACCACCTTAGGCCACCACAGAGGCTGAATGTTTTTAAACGTGGCCTCAAAATCCACCTTTTTAAGAAAGCTTTCGGTTAATGGCTTCTATTGTTTTATTGTTTATCTACAAATGGATCGTATTTTTACTAATATTGCAACTTTTGGTATGATGTATATGTAAATTGTTGTGTATATGTACATTTTGTGTATATGTAAATATAAGGTATTTGGTATATGTAAATATAAGGTATATGTAAATTGCTTATGTAGCACTTTGGGATTTCTTCTAAAGGTAAGTGCGTTACAAATAAAATGTATTATTATTATTATTATATTATTATTCATATTTATATAGCTGCAGTAGATTCAATGTTGTGGTAGATGTCCATGTCTCCGACCCTGGGTCAGATTGTTTGGAGATGTACTGTGGTTTTCTCTGCTTTATTTATGTTTATTCCTCTGTAGGCTATCTTGGCCTTAGTGTCTCACACAGTTTTCCTACATTTTTCAAGTGGTTGTATTGATCTGAGTAACGCTTATCAGGTACCTACATTTTCTAACCACAAACGAACATTTGGAAAAACAGAAAATTTACTTAAAATATCTAATCTAATACATTTTTGCCAGCCATGTTAAACTTTGAGCTATTAAAGTGTTTTTAATCTTTAGTTTTTATTCAGAGGATAGAACAATTAACCAATGACATCTGGGCCTGATTATTCAATACTGTAGTGAATAATTGGTACAACATGTTGTTGGACAACATGCTGAGCTGACACCTGTAACCTTCTCAGGTCTTTGCCCCAATACTACATTAACCATGGAAAGTCCAAACTTTTTTTAACCTTAAATATATTGTAAAAGGCCTATGATGCCTTAGGAGTTGGACTACCGCTATACAAACATGTTATTTTTTAAGTTTTACATTGTTTCTCCTTATAACTAAAATACTTTAATTTTTTTAAGATAAAGGCTTCCACCAAAAATGAAACTTTGAATATTTAAACTCAATTTACTGGTTTTTGTTTTTTAAAAAGATTGTGTTAAGGGTGAGACACTGAAAGCAAATAACGATATAATCTCCAAACTTGCTTCTTTTAAAGCCTTTAATTGAGTCTTTACCCAGGAGGAGAAACAACAATATAAACACCAGCAGGTACAAAAGGAGATCTTACTTGGATTACATTTCTGTGTGAGGTTTGTGTTGATAAAACCAAACACACAGGAAACCCACAGAAGTGTCATGGAGACCATCCTCTCTCCTCTTCAGGTAATCAGTACGACTAAATCCGAATGAACGGAATAGATGATCTTGCCGAATATATTCTAATATAATCTAGAATAATGTACTACAATAATAATATGGTCATAATCTAACACCGTCTACAGAATCTGCATGCGCCAGTTTACAGTTGAAGTGGACCTGTAGCCTAACACCTAAACCTATAGCTAGCTAAGCTTTTTATCTCTATCATAAAGGCAAAGCGTGAAACACATTCAAAGCCAAATCCTTCCTGTGTGACATTTGCAGGAGGGGGTTTATGCAGATCACACACACAAACACACACACACACACACACACCTACACACGCACGAACACACACTGTCTGTCTGTCTACCAGCCTGTCTCTCTGTCTGTCTGGCTGTCTGTCACGTTGTTTGTTTGTCAATCTATCAACGTGTCTACTCAATCTCAGCTGTCTACACTAGCTTCATTATACCACTAGAGGGCGCAGCCTTCACAGTAATACCATATATAATCTGTCCCAGAGATGTCTTAAGTGAAAAAGAATCAAATGGAATAATAATTAAATAGAAACCAGCTGAACGTGGCACTTTCATAAAGGAAACATATCTTCCTCTGTTACATTTAGTAACTGCATTATGTCATAGAACAGTTAGAGAGTTAGATTTCTTACCCAGGAGAAAATGACAGAGAAATGTCCACAACAATAATAATAATAATAATAATAATAATAATAATAATATTAATAATATAAATACTACTACTACTACTAATACTTATTATTAAACAGAACAATATTCTAGTTTGTTGTAGATTAAATGTCTTCATAATAATAATAATAATAATAATAATAATAATAATAATAATACTACACATACATACAATACATATACCTGTATTGCTTAGCTGTTGGATGAAACATTCTTAACAGTAATAATAAACTCAGTCCATGCTCCCTTACAACCTGTAGAGTAACTGAGTTAAAGTATTTACCCAGGAGGAGATATACATAAAAATAACAATAAACAACATTAAAACCAGCAGGTACAGATGTAGATCTTACTTGTACAACATTTCTCTGTGAGGTTTGTGTTGATTAACCCACTCAAACAGGCAATCCACAGCAGAGTAGTTGAGATCATCCTCTCTCCTCTTCAGATTACCATTAGTGGTCAATCAGAATGAAGGGACCTGTTTTAGTTTTCTAAATATATTATATTTTAATATAACATGATGTAATACAATCTGCCATTTAATATGAACCTAATCTGACTTGGTATACATGCGGTTTAGATTTGTATCACTTCTGTGACACAAAACCACGAAAAAATAAATAACCTTCACAACCCCCCCCCCCCACCACCCCCGCAAAAAACAAAGCCAGATACTTCCTGTGTGTCATCACCTTACAACAGTCAGTCTCCCATTTATGTAGACTTTATTATTGTTATTTGTCTTTTGTAATAAGATTGTGTAGCTAATGTATAAAACTGTACATGTGCATTATGTTTCAAATATACGTTTATACTATTCTAAATAATTTACATATATACATACATACATCCCAAACCTACACACGCACGCACATTGTTCAAGATCTCATCTGTCTACACTAGTTTCAATATACCACTAGAGGGCAGCCTAGGTTGCTTCCAGGAGATTACCCAGCACTACAGTGCAGTATCCTTTAGATGATTTACAAACGAAATACCCAACCAAATGTCTAATTCATCAAGACCACAGTCTGAGTGATAAAGAAAAAGATACATTTGAATTTTTATTTTTAAAAAACATTGAAAGGTCTAATAACTAAATGTGTCAGTAAAAAGCAGAACTTGTCTAATATGTACCATTACTGTCTTCCTAAAGTATCCTCGATATATATACTTTTATTTTTAAAACTATTAATACAAAGTACTTTAACTCAATAATACAATTTACAGATTTATATATTTCTCAATCCCTTCCGATTCATATGCTTGAAGCACCACAGGAAAAGTCTCATTGAAGAAAAAACACTTTGCGATGTACCAATTACTGCATGCAGTTTCCTGTGCAATTCCCTTTCAAGGAAAATAAAGTCAATCAACAAGAGATTCAAAGGCTCTTTCGTCTCCCGCAGACACAAACCAAGAGAATGAGGCCTATCGTCGTCGTAATGCGGATTAAATGCGCTACATGCCAGCACAACACATTGCATTGATGTCATGTATGATTCAAACTAGATTGACTTCAATGTAACTCCTGAAATAGATTGATCACAGCGCATGGACAAATTAGTGAAAATGTGTTATCTTCTTGACAAAATCACTTGGAGTTAATATGGTGTTTTTCTTCAAACTAGGAAATGTTTTTCTCTTCCTGTTGAAAGACTACATAAATCATTCGTATCACTTAGCTCTTTCATTAGAACCAACCTAATTTCACCCACATTTGCACTTTCACATGTGAAAATATTAACTTTTTATCATTTATTATTTGTGCCCATGCTGATAATTAATGACATTCTGAAAGAACACTTTGACCTTATGTGAATTATTTTTTAGATATTATGTGATAGGAATCATAAGTGGAGTGAAAATACTCATTAAATACTGTAGGCTACTGAATACAATTAATAAATACCAGGGCAGTGCTAATCGTGCCAGTGGCCCATTCAGTGATTATATTCACAGGTTGTATGCATATGTGCATATGTTGTACATATGAGTACATCTTTCATCAGACCTGTATATTCCCTGGATGACTGCAGGTTGTTGGCTCCACAATATGCACTTCTAATGAAATTAACTGCATATGAGGAAAACAGACCTGAACCGCTAACGCAGAACACTCAACGCATCCACACCTTCAAATATCTCATTTTGCATCCCAACGAAATAAAGGAAATAACTCGACGTCATGCTAATGGGGCTTGCCTTCAACACTATTAGCAATATCAAATAAACTGTAATCGCTTGATTAGCTTTTGGCTCCATCACCAAGTTTCTTTCCTGTAATCAGAAAAAAAGATACAATGACATGTTCTTCCAAAGGTTCCTGGTGGTGTCAAGGTTGTCTTCGTTAGCCTTCACAGCGTCCCATCATGTTTCAACCACATCAGAAGATGTGAAATCATCTGGCTGCTATTGAGAAGCCCACCGCCCTGATATGGAAGCAGAAAAATAAACACTGCAAATCAAGCTTGGCTCATCGCTGGATTAATAACACGCAGCACCTTGAACGCAAAGACGACACATTTGTTTTGGGCCTGTGCCAAGTTCATGTGTATATGGATCCTTTGTTCCACGGTGCCCGGAATGTTTCTGCATAAACATCCCGTGGTGTGCTTGTGTCCAGGTACGTAAGGCCATGTCAGGCTGCCTGGATACGTTTCTTATCCAGCTCACATTTGTCAACAATTAGAGGGAAGCTTTAATTGACATTTCCCCGCTCACAAAGCTAGCTTGCTGTACTCCATATTCCACAGGGGGAACTATGAATTCCTCACCTCTGATATTAATTATCTGCAATGAGAAGTGTGATATCCATTTCATGTGAGCTAATATTAAGGAGGATTCATCTTTCTCTAATCACGAAGGGCCTTTCACGGGGTCGGGGCTGGTTGAACCCGGACACAGACAAGCTAGGGTTAACTGGCTTAATTACACAACACCAAGCTGATCCTGGAAAGGGAGTGATTGAAGGCTAGCGGCTAGCTAGCGGGGGAGCAGGCAGGCAGGATCAGAGCTCGGTCGTGGGCCGGGCAGGAGGCCAGCATGTGGTGGCCAGGAGAACAAGAGTGAAGATGGAGCAGGTCTGGAGCAGCGCAGACATCCTGTGATGGGACAAGGCAAGAGAAGACTGGGTCAGGGTTGGCTAGACAGAAGTATCTGGCGGATGTGTGAGGGAGAGTGGGTCTTCATCTATCTACTCTGTTGAATACAGATGCTGTGCAGGTGGGGTGGCTCTGTCCTGGCTCCGACACACCTGGCACCCTAACAACCAAGGAGCCAAGAGGAGAGAGAGAGACAGACAGAGCAAGAGAGAAAGATCCAGAAGGTTCAGAAGGAGTCAGAGAGAGAGACAACCAGACCATGCACGCACCGCGGGTGCGACGGGACTTGTACTGGAACTGCACTGGAATTTAGGCGACATCTTTTGCAGCAGTGAAACACGGAGCTCTTTTATGCTACTGTACTTTATTATCAGAATGAACACATTTGTTTTCATGTTAAACACATATGAATGCTTCTTTTATATAGCACTGAGCAGGTGTGTGCATGTGTGGTTTGGAACCAAACACACTTAACACACCTGGGGGTGAACACCTCTCTGCTCCTCCTGCAGAGCTTACATGCTCTCTACCCCTCCTCTACGAGACACTTGAGGCACGCTCATGCGTGGTAGTGATGATTGACATATAAACAGTGATCTGATGAGGAAGTTAGGTACCTTTTAACCTAAGAACTTGAAGTGACATTCTTTTATCTATATACAGTAAATGTGAGCGTTTTGTGTAAATATTTCAAATTGTCAGCGTTGGGCCGCGCTAAGACTTTACGTCCTTCTTTGATTAATAGCGCTGGCCTGCACATTTGTCATGTAGAAAAAAAAGCAGCTAAAACAATTGTTACGGTTGTTATGGGAAACACCATGTCTCACTACGCACTTGTGATTGGTCAACTGTCAAAAAAGCGGATGACATCGGGCGTTTTCTCCTGAGAAGTTGAATTTTTCTCAACTGAAAAAGAAGCCCAAAGCTGCTGAAAAAAGCGCTTGGGGAAGCATTTATTTTAAGCGCCCATGGTGCTTTTAAAAACATGGTTCGCTCCATAAGGAATGTTCATAGTAACCATCTTCATCACAGGCTAGGTGTGGGCCTACTGCAATGTGTGTGCGAGTGCGTGCACGCACTCACACACACTACAGATATCACACTGACGCGAGCCAACCATTGGCCTGACAGCCTGGCAGATGTGCGTGTTGGGAACGCCCGACACCTAGAGCCCCAGCAGGCCCTGAGTCACCCAGATGTTTAAACCGACGCCACGCCACACCTCTGTCAGTCCGCCAACCTCACTCCGTCAGACGCTACGTCACCCGGGATGCTGAGGAATGCTGATGACCTGGAACATCGACTCTTCTGACATAATCCTTCAATACATCACCCCAGTCACATTCAGTTTATTCCATCCGCTCGTCGTCCATCGCTTTTTAGCTGAAAGTGTTTTGAATTTGACGAATTCTGTTTGTCGCTAATTCGCTACAACCATCCAGAATGTCTCTGGAACCCAAGTTCCAGAACCCTGTTCTCTGACTGAGCCGACCATCGCCACCATCATGAGGAGGGCCGTACAGATGGACGGATAGACTCGTTGGGGCCAGACAGGGAGCGGCCATTGGCTCATCTCTCCTGGGGGAGCCACGAGGGCCAACACTGGGAACAGCCCCGCGTGACGGGCCCTGGACTTCCCCCGCCTGGTCATCTGTTGGCTGGGGAGATGCATAACTCTTCCATGACACCTAGGACACGGTATTTGTGTGGGTGCCCCCTACTGGCCAATACGCTCTACACACACAGTTTATTCTTTGTTTCTATCTCATTGTGATATTATATCCCCCCCAAAAATAGACCATTAATCTGTCCTAATATATTTCTGTCAAGTTGTTGTTGAATGAGTTGAGTGGAGGAACGGGTGATTTATTTGACCATGTGCCACATTAATGGCACCAATGGCATGAAGAACTATGATGTAGACTTTGCACCAGATTTTAAGGAAACGAACAGTTGATCTGCCGGGAACATGCACCACAGGCACACACGCACGTGTGCACACACACACACACACACACACATATACATGCACATGTGCACGCATACGCATAAACACACACACACACAACATGTATTTAGTCTGTCATGGAAATAGCTGGGCAAACTCCGTGTACAGTGGTCTCATGGAGGTTAGTGACCATAAGCTGCCAAAATGGTCTAACACTACATTATACAAACACTCACACACACACACACACACACACACACACACACATATAAACGTATGCCATTGTAGTGGATTTGTGTTAGTGTATGAACAGTGATATTGTCATAGGCTATTGTTCAGTTCAGTGTCCTATATTCATCACCTGAAGGCAAAAGGGAGCTCCCTGGTTGACCTTAGGAGTTCTGTGGCTGGACTGGGTCAAGTTGAAACCCACAATAATATAGAACAGCATGAATTTGTTGCTGTCAAGTGCATTATCTTTTTATTTTACAGCCTATAAATTAAATGTATACTGTATGCATACATACATTAATATTGGGTTTGGGTTATTTAGTGCATCTGTGGTGTCGTCTCCGGGGTTCCCGCTAATGGTGGCGGCATAGTGGTGCATGGTTGGTGGGCTGGATTATTAGTGGGTGTGTGCCCTGGCCTGCAGTGCCTGGGGGTTTATCTGGGGGGAGCTGGTCCATTTAGTCACCTGCACAGTGTCCGTGTTCGGTGATGCGCTCCTGGTGCCACATCCTTGGG
>JAODOY010005395.1:0-10419 GCA_025399855.1 Forbesichthys papilliferus | reverse complement strand
CCCCCCCCCGCCCTCGCTGCTTAATGAGGGGAGGAGGACCGCCACTGCTTAGCTCCGCCCTGTTTGCCATAATAAGGTGGCATTAGCGCGTTAGCTAAACACATGCAACAAGGCCGAGCGCGACGCATAGTGTAGCCAAGCAACCGCGAGAACTCCCCGCAGATCCCGAAGGCTTACAGGGGTTACAATACCCCCATGAGTACCCCGTGAGCCGGCGGTTATACGGTCGCTGTTGCTTTGATTTATTACAGCGCTGGTGATTCCTGTCCTGATGGATGGCTAATGGAGGCTCTTAGACAGGAGTGGAATTACTCTTTCTTGAGTAAAGACGGTTCTTGTGCATGTGTGTGTGTGTGTGCGTGCTTGCGTGTCTTAACTGTCCACAGTGCACGTACACACACACGCACGTGGACAGTAGCAAGCATCTGCCGATAACACAGAAAGGTTGTGTCATTGCACTGTAGTGTGTTTGCGTGTGTGTGTGTGTGTGTGTGTGCTTGCATTTTCACAGCTAACATTTAAAGCAGCCGTGCCGCAGTTTAGAGCAAGCCAAAGCTCCCCCCCCCAGGCGTCAATCAAACGGGCACCGCGGCTCGCATCCACACAAACAAACCCCAGCCTAGCTAGAAGGAGCGAGCGAGCGTGTGTGTGTGCAAGGAATGCAATCTTTGCAAAGTTGTTTTGCAGAAAATATTACTGCAGCAGTCAAAAAGAAAGAAAAAAACGTACTGGCGTAAACACAATGTGTGTGTGTGCGCGCGCGTGCTCTCACGTGTGTGAGCGTGCGTGTGCGTCTACAGTAACGCTCAAACAAACCTACACAATAATCCAATCCCAAAGAACCATACCGTGGTACATGCGCACGATGGGACTACCGGACACACGCTCATGTGGCCCACCAGTGAGATAACGCCCCCTCCCTCCCTCTCTGACTGCGGTCATCCATCGGGAGGCGCCGGTGGGCTGATATACTGTCCGCGGCGGCGATGAAATAGCTAACCGCCACCCCCCCTCATTAATAGCAGACATGAGAGAGCGGGCTAACGCCCCGATTAGGGCACATTTGTCTCCTCCGCTTAGCGAAAGGTTTTGTTATTTGAGCCTGGACCATCTCGAGGAAATCCATTTTTTTATTTTGGACCAGGAAAGGCTCCTGAGATTCCAACTCGTCCTGGCCCAAGAGCAGTCGCAACATCCATCTATGCTCTGCAAATGTTACCTAAGGTGCTCTATTCAGAATAAAGGATGGTGCTATTTACGATGAAAGCGTATGCTGTTTATCCATATCCAATATATGGGTCATGGGAAATTCATATTCAGAGAAAGAGCCTGCTGTATAGCTCATCTTTAAGACAAGTTGCTATGCAACAATGTTAAGGTGGAAATAACATTGTGTGACTGACAACGTAGATGGGTTCCATATGCGTTTCTCCGTTACCTAGGCGATGATCAGACATTCACAACAATTCCCGCAGGAATCCGGCTAATTCAAGAAGGTTCACGTCTCACAGCTCTGGGTTGTCCTTCCTCTTTCTCCTGATGCCGATGGCAGCTATGTTGCCAGCAGTCAATTTCACATGTCAATCATCTCCCATCAGAGAGAGATGAGAGAGAGAGAGAGAGAGACAGAGCGATAGAGAGAGAGAGAGAGACAGAGAGAGACAGAGAGAGAGGGAGATATGAGAGAGAGAGAGAGAGAGAGAGAGATAGATAGATAGAGAGAGAGAAAGAGAGATAGAGAGAGAGAAAGAGAGAGAGAGAGATAGATAGAGAGATAGAGCTGTTCGCTGGATTGGATGTTGGGGTGTTATGGCCATAACATCATGTTGATGAGCGTAAACAAGTAATTATTAGATACGTCTACTATCAACTAGTAGTTATGTTAGTACTCTCTGATAACACCCTTGTCATTCGTTCCGAAAGGACATTTGCATCTTCCAACTGTTTAAAGTAAATAACGCTGAACTATTTCCGCCCACACAAACAAGCTATTTCAGTCTCAAGTGTATTTTGATAAAAAACCCTTTTGCTCAAAACACCTCGCATCAAGTCCACCTTCACCAGGAAGTAACGTCTCTTCAACAGGAAGAAGGTGTTTTATGCTTGGTTCCACGTAACATTTGTCACTGGTATTCATCCACTGCAATTTCCAGAGCATCTTCATCAGCAGCATACAGACTAGTAACCCCTGGCAACCAAATGTAAATAGGGAATTGGGGTCAGAAATTAATGTACTGTAGTTCTGGGAGTCCAGGAAGTTCCTCTGTGTTTACGCAGCCGTGTTTACACAACCGTGTTTACGCATGCGTGTTGCTATAAAGGTTCATGTAAAAACTCAACACCATTCCCAGGTCAGCGCTCCAAAATTCCAGCATCAGCTCACCGGCATGAATAAATATATGCATGGCGCTCATTTGCATGTTTTTGACTGTGCCAGTCTTACCCTTATGCTAATGAGATGTCGGTTTAGACAAGGAGGGCCTGGCAAAGGGACAGTCGTTTTCTTTGTGTTCGAGACACTCAGTAAACGGGTCTGAGCGGACGAGTAGACTCCAGAGTTAGTGTGCGAGAGAGAGAGAGCTAGAGAGATTGTGACGGAGAGAGGTCAAGCCGGTATAATGCAGAGTAACCCGCAAGAAGCACTCAAAAATGGCTCCACGCTGATTCTCAAAGCCTGGCTGCTTGAGTCTACAGCAAGTCAATGCAGCCCAACAACGGAGCCAATTTCAACTGCTAAACTACGCAAATTATTCTTTTTTCTTTATAAAGCCTCATCTTGGTTTTCAGTTTTTTCTCTTCACACCGAGATTTTCACTTTCTTCCAGACCCAAAGAGGCTTTGCAGTTGTTTGTTGATTTGTCATTATTTCACAAAATTCACTTTTTGTTAGGGGAGAGCAGAGAGCGCAAAGCGTTTTGTTTGTTCTGTTTTGGAGGTGCTTCAGTTGAGGTTTGTGTTGATAACCACTATAATGGTGATGTGACTCTTCCTCAAAATAATCTTCAGAAAGGAAAACGGCAATAAATATACAGTATACTTTTTCTAAATCAAGATTAAAATAAAGAGAATTGTTTGGTTTATTTTTACTGGCCTTCAAGCAGTCCAACACTGTATTAAAAACTGCCCAATTTCAAACAGTTTTCTTATTCACTTGACCTTGCATAAACCTAAGAAAAAAATGCAGACCAAATAAAAAGTAATGTCTGGAAGTTACTGTATAAAGTTCCGAAGCTAGAGGTAAACAACTCCAGGAAGTAAGACAGTAAACGGTTGTAATTGAGCGGTTATTTGACGTCTTTAATTCCACAGTGGTGATGCCTAATCGATGAGCCAATCAACGGACATCGTTCCCGCTTGTTGTAGCTATTGCCCGCGCCCCCCCCCCGTTGTTTGGCCGCTTTCAAGTTTATCAACCCAGCCCCAAGGGGATGGGGGGGGGGCTGTCATTTCCAAAATGGACGTTGCAGATTGCTCTGGTCCTTTACGATAAGGAGAAGCGAAATAATCCTCGTACAATATAAATGATTAAAGGCCCGTGCTCTGCTGGTAAAGTGCAACTTGCGGATGTCCGTGACATTTATTGGGTCCGTATAAAGTCGCACTGAACAGTGTGTGTGTGCATGCACGCGGATTCAAGTGCCAGACTACATTTGAAACTTACGAGCTCGGAAGCCACTGGGCCTTATAATTAAACATTCAAACGCGATCTTTAATATTAATGAAGTCCTACTTAGACTTCCCTCCATTGTCCGGTAATGTACACTTTACACGCGGAGCTTTTCATTAGCCTGCTCTGCCAAAGCTGAGAGATTACAGCGTAGACGTTGGGCTTGGCAGAGCCACGTGCATCAGCACTGTGTGTGTGTGTGTGTGCGTGCGCTCGCACATACGATCGTTCAAAGGTCTTCTGTGAATGCACACCATGTCTGCATATTCTTAGTAAAACAGGTGGGTGTGTGTGCGCGTGCGCTCGCACACTTTAAGGATTTACAATCTGTCACATGATACACCTCAGGAACACCAATTTTTACAGGGATTAGCGCAAAAAAGCAGAAGAGCGACATATGAATGAAAACAGTAATCTCCCCTCTTTTGATCTTGATAAAGAATCTTGTCAGATACGATTAAACATTAATCGGGACAACTTTTGAGCTTTGCGTGGGTTGGGAGATGTTACAGGACCGAATCTGAGCCTATTAGACAGCTCTGCTTTTCCTTGAAGACACAGATTCATCTAAAAGCAATGTGTTGATGATGGTGGAACTGGAATCATAACGGAAGTGGCTCTCGTTGGGATTTCTATATCCACGTGCTTAATTAAGTATGTTGCTACAAAATTAAGGAAGATGACATTTTCAGACAATTTCTGCTTGAATGCTAAACTTTAATAGGAAACTTTACTGAAAAGTGTTTTGAACTTTGTAATTCAGTACATAACAGTAAAAACGCTACTTAGTTCCTATTAAATCATTTTATTTTCATATGTTATTGCAAAGGAATATGTCACTCCTGTTTAAACAATATTTGGATGACTGAAAGCTGCAAAGCACTGCATATTAAATTCTACACGGTTTGTTATTTGTTGTGAGAGATAGACTTGCTAGGAACAGTCAATGGCAATCTTCCAAATCCCAGTCCCCCCTTTGTAGTCAGTGATACTGTGAGGCAGATGGGAATATGTTTTCCAAGCTACTGCCTGCCCTGTGCCCTGAAGACCTCCGTCATCACGAGCAGCTGCTAGCGCTCTGCTTTCACACACACACATCTCATTTGATGGCTTTGAGTAACGCAGTTGAAAGACGATTGACGGTCCTTTCCATCTCTGGAAAGACCTATTCTACTGTATATTTTTAGGTCCATTTTTGTTTTCGAGTATCCCATTGATCAGTAAATACTCACTTTTTTTATTTGCTACAAAACACCTGCTAGCTTGATTAGCTATGCATTATCAGGGCGTAGGTCCCTTCTTCACATCCCAGTCAAGAACAAAACACACGGCATTGTGGGTAGTGACGGGTCATCATAACGGGCGCGTTTAGATTTCCCTAAATTGTAACCAATGCAGGTATGGTTAACCTGAAGGCCTACAAGAAAGGTTGGGTTTTGTTTCTGCCATTGCACCTGAAGGTTAAAGCGCATTGGTCAAGAGCTTAGATATAGAGATCACAGAACACAAAAGCGGAGCTTTTATTGTGAGAGGAGGCCATTTCTTCCCGTGTCTGAAAGTCATGTCTGAGATGCCAAGCGCAGGTTTAAACACCTCTGCTTTCTCCCCATCACCTGCCAGGGGTACCTCCTGTGCTCCAAATACACTTTCCTAAACAAGGAACTGTACTCATAGTGGCATTCTCTACTTCTTGCCTTTTTGCCACCACCATCCGTCCAAAGACATTACAAAACAGACAAGAGGCTCAGCGAGACAGCCGGTGTCGCTGGTGTCACGCGAAAAATCCGGCGGATTCTCCGACGCTTTCGACTCACGGAACCATTTTTTTTTTTTGGATAAACAAAACGTTTCCAGATCCAACATCCCCCAACTCCCCCCCCCCCCCATCACCGCCTACTAGCTTGAGAATCGTCTCGCATTTGTGTGAAAGCGGTGCTGAGAGACTCTTCTCGTTAAGCACATAGCGTTATCCTCCATCATCACCAGCTTGTAATACTGAAGACCCAGACCCCCTTCTCCCTGCCAACATGGCTCCAGTCTGGGCTAAAGAGACTGAGCCTTAGGGGCTGACACAGCCCTGGCAGCTGAAGATCTCAGCCCCCAACCCCCTGGGGCGGGCATCTGGGTGACAGATATGTGATCACCCCTACGGGGAAGAGGGTGGAGTCTGTACCCCTCAAGCAGATAGGGCCGTGTTCTTTTGACTGGCAGCAGCACCTTCTATTTTTAGGGGGAGGGGGTTTACCGACCCCTCCTTTCCCCGCTGTACTTGCAGAAACCATTTGAGGCGTAGCTTTGTAGAGGCTGGCAGCCTGGCACCATAGACAGGGTTTAGTCAGTACAAACACATTCATATCTGCAAAACCCAAGGGGTCTCACACACACACACACACACACACGCATGCGTTCTAACAAGCACTGTTAAAAATTACATTTTTGTGCGACTGAATGAGTGAAATGGCCTCTCTGTTGTGCTGCAGTAGCAGCCTTCGGGTTCGCACACTTGTGCCTGCGACCTTGAAAGTTCCCAACTCCTGCTCCGGCCCTGCGGCGGTGAGGGATGAATACCAAAAAAAACACCCTGCTCTCCTTTGACTGCTACTTGTTCGGGAAGCCAGAGTGCACCATGGGAGCTTCTGGTCAGGTTATGAGTCGGTGGTCGCACTTTACGTGGGGGACAGTGCTTTGCAAGGTTCCAAGGTTCCAGGCAGTGGTGGCAGGATATGTTCATCACTAGTAGCATTACTAGAGGTATTCTTTTAGAGACAGATCTCTGGCAAACATGTCTTGTTCAAAGACAAGCCTAACAGCACGGTAGCATGTGAAAACTCCAACACAATAGCAACGAGAGTAGATGTTAACAAGATAGGGATGCTATATAGAACTGCCAAGTCAGAGAGTCTTTACCATTCGTCCGCCCCAAGATTGAATGTGGGCGGAGCTATGTTGCAGGTTTCGCCGAGGTCAGCAAACCGCATATTGACAATTACGAGCTGACGTCACAGGTCACGGGATTTCTGCGTCGTCGCCATATCGGTGGTCAAGCAATCAAACAAACTTGTATGTGTGTATATATATCAGAGCTGGGAAGTACTTAAGTACAAATACTTAAGTAGCTTTATCAGGTATCTGTAATTTAATATGTTTTTCTGACAACTTTATACTTTTACTTTTTACATTTTTACACAAATATCTGTACTTTCTACTCATTGCATTTTCAAAACGAGCTAGTAACTTTAATGAGTTTGTAAACAATGTGTTTGGAAATAATTAAGAGGAATTGTTTTTTTGTTTTTTTTGCATAATATCATAAATACTGATTTCAAACCTAAAGTGAAGAGAAGAAATACAAACCCTGTTATGCCTATTGGCGCATATTACGTAAATTAAATAACAAGAAGAAACAGACATGGAAGGCTCTTTCAGTATGCTGTAATTATTTCATATTTACCAGACTAGGTTACGAGAGACGGAAAAATAAAGGGAGAATCTGGCGACTATAGCCTTCACAATCTAAAGATTTAGTAGCAACTCTTCTGCATTTATCCACAGGTTCTCAACGAATGTATTGGGCAATACAATTAAGAAATAATATTTTGCCATGCCTGATCCATCCTTGGCAACAATATCATACAAAGGCAGCGGCAAAAATAAAAAGCAGCTGTGGTTGGTCTACTGGTGGCTATGTCTATGAGAAAATATGAAATTTGAAAGATGTATAGCCTACATTGAATGCAGTTTATGACAAAGCAATGACAAACAATACAGTTTACCTCACATACAGTATACTGCTGTTGTGCTCACCGTGTTAAGAGTTTTGGGTTCTAGCATTGTAAAAAACTATATCAGGATATATTATAATAACTAGGGATCCAGTTTTTTCATTTTTTTTCGATACCAAGTACCGATCCGATTCCAGTGTTAAATTAAGTTTTAAGTTAAGTTGCAAAGTAAATGACAGCCAATCTCAATTTTAGGACTTTTTTAGAAACCTGCTGCTGATAGTGTGGCCTGGGTAGGTTAGACATGGCTGATGCTTGACAGTAGACCTACATGTATAAATTAATTTAATTGGATCAGCCCCATGTATTGGTAACAACTGCTGTTACAACAATTGTCACCGATACCGATCCAGCCATTTAAGTCAGTATCGGACCGATTTCCAATCTCAGTATCGTATCGGTGCCATCCCTAATAATAACATTATTTAGGTGATATTTTATTACATTATTGAAACAATAATGTTATCATGAGGTTCAGTTAGCCTTTGCCCAGAAACAGCCAGTCAAATTTAATGTCGTTCACAATTTCAACTTTTTTCTTTTCAGTACATTTCAGAGCCTGTACCTTTTTACTTTTACTTGAGAACAGAGTACAGTACGTTTGACGCCTCTGATATATATGTATACATATACACGCCTATATAGGCCAATATACTGTATATACACTCACATATTACAAGACAGCCAGAGAGGTGTCAATCAACGCCCACGCAGTTCTGGGTAAGCAGCACTGGAACTCCTAACACCTATATATGCAGGTGCTTTAATAACAGCAGAATGCCTTTGTCACACTTAGGAGTTTACCAGTTATGTCAGTTTTCATATTTTATGCATCAACTTTTAACACCCACCATAGTCAAGAAGAAAGAAAGCGTCTGAAAGCTGCACTCTAGCAGAAGAGCTTTTGATGCGGGGCGGGGGGAAGGTGGGGGGCGGGGGCGGGGGGGGGGCAGGAAAGGTTTGTGCTGCTGCTGCTTCCACGAATTAGAGTCAAAGTGATGCTCTTCCCAGGCTGTCACACCTGATTGCCCCACACAGCATCTTGGCGTGGGTGGGGGAGGAGTGGGGGGGCTCCAGGCGTCCTCCACCCCCACCGGGACAATCACAACAGCGCCGGAGACATTTTGCACCTACATCGGTCGGAAGCATGTCTGTCGCCAAGTGAGCCTCGCTCACTGACGAGGAGCGAAACGAAAGCTCTTACGTCCGACCTTAACCATTCTCTTGAATATTCCTCAAGTGAAACGCTTATCCTGACTGGCTGTGGCATGTTCCGTGTTCCCTGTGCGCGCGGTGGTCTCATAGTCTGGGATTCGTCTGCAAAGCAGCAATCAGCTGATGTGTCAGCTGGCTTGGATCATCTGATAATCTAGCCGGGCGTGACTCTGTGGCCTGCCTGAACTTCTGGAACGCTGTGCGTAATACACACAGGCTGAGTATGGCACGCTCCGTGTTCAACGTCTGGGTGGCTGTTCAATTGTCTCAGAGTCCGTGCTTTAGTGCAGTTAATGCGTATAACGCCTGTATAACATACGATAGGGGGTACAACAGTGAGCGGTTTTCTCAAGGGTACACCGGCAGGTAGCACAGCGGGCCTGTGTCGGTCACCGGGCGCTCTCTACGTGGTGTGCACGTGAGATGGGCGGTCGTTGAGAACAGCCTAAAACAACAACAAAAAAAACCCAGCAAAATAAATAAAATAAACGATTCGGTGGCGAGTGAAGGTTTATTTGTAGGTGGGGAAAACGGGAGATTGACGGGGGGATGGGGGGGGATAGGGGCCTGCGAGATTGAGGGATCAGGGCTGGATATACTGTGTCAGATGGGTAAATGAGAGAGAGAGAGAGAACGAGAGAGAGAGAGAGAGGCTGACAGCTCATAAACAGTCCCGGAGACAAGAGCAAATTGAGGGGTGGGTGGGTGGTCGGGTGGGTCGGTGGCGGTGCAGAGGCAAATAAAACAAAGAGCGAGAAATTTGACGCTGACAGAAAAGAGCATGCTAGCGCGGCGGCTCATCATTAGCGATGTGCTTCAGCACGCACGCCCACACACACACACACACACACAGGCAGACAGTCCTCCCCGCCACCATGTGGGTTAATATATATTAACGTCTCCCGTCAGAAAGGCAGATCGATGCCGGCATGCCCCGTTTAGAGGGAGGGCGTGCTTTTGACACGCGTTGGGAGGGAGGGGGGGGGGGGCATCTGTGTGTGTGGGCAACGTACAGACACACAGTAGGGAAGAGAGGATAGAGGTAGAACAGAGACGAATGGGGAGGGGTGGAGAGAGGGAGAGAGAGGGATAAAGAGAATGAGAGACGGGAAGGGAGAGCAGGAGAGTCTGCAGGAGTCCGCAACGCTGAGTAATGAACAAAGAAATGACAGATGAGAGGTGCCTGATGGAGGAGAGATGGAGAGACACAGAGAGAGAGAGAGGGGAGGTTGTAGAGAGAGAGAGAGGTAACTGGGCACTGGAGTGGGGAGGGAGAACAACATCTCTCTCCCTAGCTGGTGATTTCCCCAGAGAGTATATACATCTCTTTTTTCCCTCACGCCCCACGAGAAACATCGGTGGATCACCTAGTGTGATATTCAGCACGGGCGCTGACACAGGATTAAGGCAAAGTAACGTTTCAACATAAAGTGTGTTACCCACCCTAATCCCCCTGTGGCCGTTTGGTGTAAATGCAGCCTCGGGCTACCGCAACTGGGATGTAAAACAGAGAGAATGGAGCGACGCAAGATGTTTTGACGTAAGGCACTTCCCACATTCTACTTTTAAACGCGAGGAGGGACTTTTCAACCTTCCAACAGACTAGAATGACCCAGCGTTCCATGCACGTCAATGGGGAGGTCCAGAGCCATGGAAATAACAGAGTTACGCCAACGGAAGTTCGAAATACCGGTCACATAGTTCATGGAGGCTAAATCTATAGCAAAATAGTTCCAGGAAGTGCTTGGTGGACAA
>JAODOY010005394.1:0-10419 GCA_025399855.1 Forbesichthys papilliferus | reverse complement strand
CCCCCCCCCCCCCCCCCCCCCCCCCCCCCCCCCCCCCCCCCCCCCCCCCCCCCCCCCCCCCCCCCCCCCAGAGAGAGGAACGCGGGAGAGCAGGAGAGGGGAGGACTGTGAAGTGTCCATATTTGGTCATTCACAGCACTACAGCAATGACATGTTTATAATTCTTAATTTCTTTATGTACCTTATTCACTTTGATTTGAGTCCCCTGGTATTATTTTAGCTTTTGCAGAGCAATCATTCATTTATTTATTATTTTCTTCTTCTGTTTATATGTCTATTTCACCATTTTTTTCCAGTCTTCTTTGTTATTGCATCGGCACATAGTAACCTTTGACCTTTCAGTTTAATCTTTTAACGCTATCATCTGGCTGGATTGTGGAGAGACGTCGGAATGTATAGATTTTTCCAGATATGTGTCTGTATCTCTCCCAGACGCACAACTGCTCAACATATATGAACAAACATTCCACTGGTGTTGACGCACTGAAGTCACACTTTAAAACTAGAATGTCAATATGATGTCAGACATGCCTCAGGTCATCATGGACAATGTGTTATTGGGTTAACCTGCACAGAAGGTGTCTTGTATGGTATGGTGAAGTTGTTCATGTGTTTATGAATTTTAACTATGTGTGTGTGCGGTCTTCGCCATGAGAGGTGATGTTGATATTTCAATATTAAACCAACATAGCTTGTTGTCATATTAAACTGCATTAATTAAGTTAATTAATACATTATTTGAACATTATAAAGCTGAACACATAGTTCTCAATTGGATATTCATGAAACTGCTTCAAGCTCAGGGTATTGAATATCTATCCGATAACCCTTCAGACAAGAAACAGAAATTAGAGATTAAGCATAGGCAATTATGTTTACTGCCACATAAGCGAATGCACACACACACACAGTGATAAGTCTGACCATCAATATCGATGAGTTCTGTAATTTGGAAAGTATTTGTAAATATATTTCTATATTGGGAAAGAGGGAAACAATTTCATAAATACTTCTCATCTGCAAGTCTTTCTCATGTTGTGATAGCATGTCTGTTCTTGAATCTGGGCCTACCTGTTATGCTGAACTAAAGTGGTATCAAATCTACAGTATTTGTTTCAAGTCAGGGATTCTGGAAAAAGATTATTGATATTTAAACTGAGTCAAAATGTAAACACGTACCATTTAATTCCATGGGTGCTCCACCCATATTGGACACACATTGCCAAGGCTATAGTGTTGTGTCTGCACCACTGTTGGTGTTCCCAATTACAGAGCCAGAGTTGTGTAGAAATATAGCATACTTTTATTCACTGCACACACAGAACAGGCATGCAGACTGTGGGTAGGCGTTTGCTGAATTTGACAAAAAGTATAGTAGCTTACAATCGCTGACTCCACCCCTTAATGTTCAATAAACAAATAAATAACTAGTCTATACTTTGGCTGTATCTAATCATTCAGCGCTTGATTTTCAGTGTTTTGATATGTTTAACTGTACTATGAGTTTTTCTGTATATTATTATTATTATTATTATTATTATTATGGCAGAATATGCAGTGGTAAGAGAAGCATATGAAGTACACCAGAAATGTGTAACCATATTCTTGTAACTGTAGACAGATGCTATATGATCCTTGGTGACACATAGGGAACCTGATTGGTGTCCATTCTGAAAAGGACTGGTCTGGTACATACTGTATATGGTCATAAAAATCCTTAGAATGCACATACCTCTGTCATTAAACACAGCTTTATCTGTTTCCCCACTCTGCTCCCAAGTATTTCAAGTTAAGTTTTTTCTTGCCCAGTGGCACTCTATCGGATCATGATCCTATTGGTCCACAGCGGCAGGATTATGACAGCACTGACTGCAAGAGGTCGGTGGGGCATATGCGCACGACACAAGACCCGCCTCCTTGGACCGCACCCCACCCCGGCTGACTACGCAAAGAGTAAATTTACGCGAACTAGCTAGTGGCAGTGGGAGGGAAAAGGAGAGAAAAAAAAGAGTGACTGGATGAGAGATAGAAAGCACTGAAATTTAGTCTGAGCTCTTCACGAAGCTGCCGCCGACTGCAAAGGAGTTTGATTCACGGCGACACTGATTGAGCCACCGGTTGTTAGCCCATCAAAGCGTCCTGCATCTCAAAAGCAGGTAATGCCATACGCTAGCTAAATACTTGACCTGATGGGATTCATTTGTTTGCTTTGCTCTTTCACGCTCATTCAACCTTCCATTCTCATGCCGTTTGCAAGTGGACTCAACAAGGAAGGAGTGAAACTGCAATTTCACCATCTTTATTTGTTGGGGGATATGTTTAATTTAGATTCCTTCTAGGCGGTCTATTTTGAATATCAGACTTTGTGCTCAAGTTCGAGCAAGATGCCGCTGTCAAGTACTAAACTGTAACGGCGACTGTGCGCGAGCTATGTGGCAACAAGCTAAGCTAAAGCCAGGAAGTGACACGCTTGAGTGATTTGCAGATGCAGAATAGGCAAGTGTCGTGGCGAAACTGTCTCACTGATCAAAGTTATTCTTGTAATACATAGATTGGTCTGGCCATTATACTAGTTGAGTTGTTAAAGACTACAATTAAGTAATTCCTCTTAAGGAAACCTTGCAGTCGAACTTGAGGGGGAACAATTTCGGCATGGCACCTTGTCCTGAAGGGAAAAACAACCGAATGAATCTATGTACTGTACCAGTCTTGCAAGTCCTCTGCTGAGGATCTAAGGACACTGGCAAACGTCACATTACTTTGTAGTTTGACTTTAGACTTTTTGTAACAGTTAATAGCCTCTGGTGTAGCATGCCTTGTGTGGGCCAGTCGGACTTTTGGCAAGCAGCACAGCATTACGTCACTTTTTCGTTAGTGGATACTTCTTGTTGTCCACTCGACCAATTAATTTGTTTTTAATCCAGTTTTCATAGTATAATTTCAAGTCAGCAGTTAGTCCAGGCAAACTGGCTAGTATCTTCATAACTTAATGACTAACATTTCAAAACCATACTAAACACAGTAACGCACTATATTCAATACACTCATGTAGTTAGGGAATTGCATATCTGCAATAGATAATTGGCAACTAGTTCGTAGTTAGTGGGAATGCACACATTCCATTCTCAATTATAATGCCACAATCCCATCGACTCTGTATGCCAGAAAATGGCAATTAAATTGTTAATAAGGTCACCATTGGTTTTTGTTTAATTATATAGTTTTAGCATTCCTCGGAGGCTAGGCCTACAAATAATTATGCCATGTGTTGGTGTTCTCCAAACAGGTTATGAAAATGGTTAAAAATAAAATCTGAATTGTCATGCAAAATAACGAGGATATTACTTAACCAGAAGAATAACAATTGATGTTCAGTTTGCCATTTGTCAATTCTATCTACTTTAATCACTCTGAAGCTTGTGTCAAGGGGTATGATGGTCTAAGGATGATAGAAAGTAATCCCTTCCCTCAAAGCAGACTAGGGTTGATAGCAGTGGGTACGTGTTGTGCTCCTGCAGTGTCTCAAGTAGACATCTGTTATAGGAATATTGGTTGGTCATATCCTACCCTGGGCATATTGCAACTTTCCTGGTGTCATATCCTGTTTGAGGAGTGGGCTGTGGAATAAATCCATGACAAAGCCTTGTACCCTACATGTGCTGTAGGGAACTGTTGTGCTCTTATTGCCTATCTCCTTGCAGATCCCCCTGTATTCCATCAGTTGTGCTTAGTGATGTTCCACTTAGCAGGCAGCGTTCTCCATACTTCAGTGAAAATCAAAAGCAGGCTTTCAGAATTAATGAACAGTGTGACATTTCTCCTTGAAATGATAGTCGGAGTCAACATGCTTTGGATATTTGGGTTTCACTAAAAGCAACAGGAGTCTAAACAGCTTTGAGGCCTGAACATAAAAATGTGACTGAAGAAATGGAAGCACATGTGACTTGTTTTGTAGTTGTATTGTCGAACAAAGAATCAGTGTTTAATTTTATAAAACTTGTTTTGTTTGACATTAAGCCTATCTGGCTGCTAAATTAGCTCTTCGGTTAAATATCATATAGATTTTTGCATTAAATAAGTGCTTAAGTCACTATTTTTATGTATCTTATAATCTTTATTTTTTTTTCTTCTATGATTTGCTCACCAAATGGTGTTTGTCTGTTATGTTAGAGTAGATGCTTAATAGGCCTAATTGATACCCCCGACCAGATCAGTCACTACTGACAAGTCAAAAGTATGTAGACTAGTAAAAACATTTTATTAGTAGTGATCTTTTGTTGTTTTGTTTTTTCTTAATAGTGGAAGGTATGCTCTTTCTACAAAGCCCACACTAGGCACTTAGCGGTAATGTATCTTGGTGAGGCAAACCGTCATACAAGAGTCTGCTCTGCTGTCTTAGTTTGAGTCATCACAGCAACTCCAGCTTGTCCGTCTGCCCTTTCAAAATGGCCTGATGTTTTAGCAGCAAGTCATATTTCACTTAATCTTCTGGCTGTTTTTGGTGACTTTTTTTTTTTTTTTTTTTTTTTTTCTTGATGATGTGAATGTCATGACGACAATTGAGTCAGTGAAATTTGAATTGGCAAGGATGTTTTTTGATGCGAAGGTTCCTACTGTGGATCCATAATTCACTATAAAGACATTTGTTTTCTAAATAAGTGTTACATTTGTCCAAAGACCTAAATATACTCTTATAAAAAGGCGTAACTGTGACCTTGCCCTATGAACCATTTCTTGTGTGGGCTGTGACTAAAACCGTTTCAAAACCACTGCAGTAAAGTTTACATAGGTTTGATTTTACTCCGCCCTTTCTTAATGCTCCCTAACTTCCCTTCCTCCTGGCCTACTAGCTTGTGTTTCTCCCCTCCCTCGTTGCGGGTGTGCGCCCACACACACACACACACACACACACACCTGTATTGCTTAGCAGTTGACCAGGAAATGGCTGCTTTCTGACTAGCATTGTAATTCTGGACAATTTTTAAGTATAATCTTGAGTTTCCATTGTTTTTCATATTTTAATTGGCATTTCTGAGCACATGGCCCATATAGCCTACCCTTTCTGTGGTTTAATTTGACCAGCAAATATTCCATGTAGCCTATTGGTTTGAAATGTTACTTATTGGGCTTAGTTGTTAATAATATGCTGCCTTGAGTGTAAACTTCCACAAAAAAAAAAATAGACCCGGTCTGTGACCTGCACACATGGCATTTGGCTGTTTAAAGTAGACTTAATTTGCTAATGTTTGCACTCACTTAAGCACCTTCATAGTGTACTGGACGAGTTCTTGAGTAGTGTACACGTTATTTTTGTTTCCTTGTTGTCCTAGCAATGTGCTCTGCAACTGTGTTGAGTCAACAGTTCTTTAATCAGACATTGTCTGACTATTGAGGCATAGGACCAAAGAAAGTGCAAGACTGAAATGGCATAGTCATAACAGTTGATGTGTTTCACTATAAAAAAAAATTCCGTTTAGCTAACTAATTAGGTATGCCAAGACAGCCTGCAAATGTGCTCAATTGACAACTTGCGGCCGACCGTGTCAGGTATGTGCAGTCAACTCCCTGCTGCATTCTTTCACAGTGGTTGAAAGGCTTAGACCATTATCTACAGTAATATCAATCACTGTGGGACTGGTTCTACGATTGGGGAGTTTGTGCAATGTGTATTCTATGGACTGATGCGCTATGTCCTTGTATAATCATCAGAATGGATTGCCGATGGTCTCTGCCTTTTTTATCTAGTTAAATAAATAACCCTGCAAATTGTGATTGGCATACTGTGTTAACTTATGCTCAGCTAATAGTTAAACTAAATGTAACTGTTCTTGCTTAAATGGAAATGCATTGGTTTCATGAAGAGGCATTCTCAGTGTTTTGTAGGATATGCAAACAGATTTACTGGGTACTGGCATATAGCTGGTTGTAGCAGATGGCAGTCTGGGTCAAAATACAAGATGCAACATGATATCTTTTAAGCAAATAACTTTGGAAAGTGCCTGGAAAGTGAAAAATAGTTGGGACAACTGTCTGTCATGATGTATGTTTTTTTTTTTTCTCCCAGCGTAATATCAAATATACTGCTAAGTCCTCATTTGCTCTAGAAAATAACTTGACTTACAGTTCTCCAGAAATGGCTAAATAGTTATGTCATGTTGTAATTTCTTCCTTTTCTCCTACACCCCACTTGGGTGAAATAAAGAGGAGAGAGCCAGACAATGTGTGAGGCGATAACAAAAGCTAATTTAAAAGAAATGAGATCTCACTAGACGCCAGTCTGCCACATGGGCTACACTTCCCCAGGTCCTGCATGGACACCCAGTGTGTTGACAGCACATAGAATCTGTGTGCCTGTGCGGTCCGGACATGTGAGGGGGAACATGGGGTCCCAACGAAGGAGAGCGTTTGTGTGTGTTGGCTGGAGCGATATTAACAGTTCCAGACAGACAAACATGGGCGACTAGATAGTCAGGAGAGTGGCAGGTCACAGGATACTAGGGTGGTTGGATATGGAAGCATTATTGATGATGGAGAGTACACTATTGACCCATTGTGTTCAATGAATAGGAAATGCTTGTCCACATGGTATTTTTTTATGTGTTTTCCTTAGGAATGAGGGGGTAGGGCGGTCGCCCACAAATGCCTTACTGTACATGGTAATGCTGTAAAAGTGGACCCCCTCTGTCGTCCTGTGCTCAATAAAAACAATGAGACTCACGCCTTTTAGTGACAACTCAGCATATCCCTCATGGTAGGAGAGAGTCACTGAGCTAGGAATGAGTGAGGAGGGATGGATGGGTGGACGGACAGCAGGGCTAAAGGTTTTTAAAAAATCAATATAAAACCTTATACTGGTTTGCCAAAGGCAGCTTGGCTGCTCTTGTTTTCCTTCACCATCCACCTTTTCCTGGAAGTGCTCTAACATCACTTCCTCTCTTTGTATCCACATTCTGGTCTGTTATAAAGCAGGCTTCCTCTTTTCAGTGCATACTCAAATTTTTCGCTAAAAACTGTGACCTGAAAGTGTTCTTTTATTTGTTAAATATTTGTCTAAAGCTAATCCTCTAGCTGTCTAGAGTCCAGTCACATTAGCTTGAGGGATTGTTTCAGCCTGACGGTAACGCATTAGTTAATGAGTAGCCCTAGTTGTGAATCTCAGAGCAGGTTAAACCCTTGCTAGCTGACGCACAGCAGATAACATTGCGGATGTTCACAGTTGAGTTACAGGGCTTTGGCCCTGACTGGCTTGGAGAGAATCTGGCTGGAGGATTGACACAAACTTAAGTGCAAATGCAATGTCACTGCCATGTAAAGGTTTCACTTACTATGCCTCTTCCTTCAACATATAGTAAGGTGTTGGAGCAGCCCACATTTAAACTAGAATAGATGATGGATTCATTTTAGATCCTGTGGCATTTCTCTCCTCTCCCCCCCCCCACACACTACAGGAGAGTAAGGGGAGGACTTTCAATGTATGTCAGTTGCTTAACTGTGTCAAGGCTTGTGACTGGTCTGTCTGGTGCAGACAGAATGGTGTGTTCTTTGTCGTGATCATGCATATAATTCTCTATAGCAATTTACCTGGTTTGCACTGCAGACATCTGGCTCACATGTACAGGCAACTTGGTCTGGATGCAGCCGAAGACATCTGATAATGAGTCTCTTATAAACTGTTTAAATGATACTGCTTGACTGGCAGTAAACAATGCATGCTGCCAGTATATGTTAAACTTTAGTTTTTACGAAAACTAAACATGTTTGTCTCTGCTTGCACCCAGATCATAATTCTTAACTATGATCTAAATAATTCTTAATTACGATCTTCCACTGACTGAGAATCAATGCCAGCAAAAATGCAGGGTGTGTTTCGCGGATTCCTCAAGCAAAAGGGATTACAAAAGCTGCTACGGCTTTCTATCCAGCGTGGCCACAGCCCAACTGACCCAAGCTTACAAAGCATTTAAATGTGGTTCGTAGCCAGGTTTAATGTCCCCAGGGTTGTGGCAACACCCAGGGGACATTCAGGGACTAGTCTTTGTGTTAAAGGTGTGTGTGTGTGTGTTAGCAGTTGTACTGTAGGTGATGTTGATCTATGGAAATCGCTCCAACCCCTAAGGGTTGGGTCTGACCTGCTGAAGGAAAATGGCGACTGTTAGGGCTGCACATGGCTGATGGGTAATCTTGAGTGAAATGTTTTGGCGCAGAGGGACCCGATGACTAACATTTGTGGCATTCCTCTGTTTGCTCTCTTCACGATAAAGGGTCAGCATTGGAGGAATGTGACCCTGGAAGGACTGGATAAACAGAGGAGGGGGTGGGCTGGGTGTATGGCATGAAGGACAGAATCTGTATGATGGAGAGGAGGGAGTGTGGATGTGGAACTATTGGAGGGGATGCTTGGACTCATTTCCAAGTGGTTCTATAACAGGATGCGGGGGAGGGGGGAAGCAGGTCTGCTGTACAGTCATTGGCCAAGAGGATGGACTGGACAGAGGTGGAGGTCATGGGAAGAGGGTTTTCAGACAAGGGTTAACGTACCACAATAGAGGAAAGTCAACCATGAACCATGCAGATTTAACAATGGTTCTCAAATGTTTTGTCCCCTGACCTACAAAAATATGTGGGTCAATACTTGGCCTTTGTGTGAGGAATACTTTTGTATCAACCACTTTCTTCTAATAATGTAACATAATAAGACTGAGGGAGAAATGTATGCATTTAAAAAAAGGCATACATTTCAGTTTTTTACCAAATAAGATAGACATAGGTCTAATTTTATTTAAAATGTAATTATTCTCCAAACCAGTTTGGTAACCCCTGATTTAAAATAGTTTAGCATGCTGCTGTTCACCCTTCTGAGACTTTTGTTAGTCTGACCTTATATAAAATGTAAATTTGTAAATGTAAGAGTTCATATTTTTAACAGAACTTTAGGCTAGGTGAAACCCACATTGATTGTGCAACGTGATTATTAATTTATTGTTATAAATGCCTTCGAGCCTGAGAAACACTGCATTGGCTGTCAGAAGTCTTAATTTGCACTGTTGAGTACAAGCAATGTTTTATAATTGTGCGTAAGAACTTGGCCCCAGTGATGTTTTTTTCTTCTATTTTTTTTTTTAGATCTCAATTGCAAAATAACTTCCCAAGTGGTAATGAAACGGCATATAAATGAGCCGTAACATGTGATGGATTAAGAGTCCCAAACAACCTCCTAGTGATCTATTTACTTAGGGGAATGCACAATGCGCCAAGCAGCACTATTTATACTAAATGCAAATTCTTCTTATGCTCGTGGAAAGAGAAGAAATGTGTCTGGAAAGCAGGCGGTACATCGCTCCTGTTGTGTGGGAATGACAATTGACTTGGTAAACTATTGTGGCGGGATTTAAGTGAAAGTACAGCATGAAGCTAATCACCAAGTCTCTCTGCGCTCCTTTTAGTCAGGCAACTTTAATAAACACACTCCTCCCATCCAGTACCGGTAATACTTGTCTAGTCACTTTCTGTATTGGTGACAGCCCTGCCACTGGTCTGTTGCTCTTCAGTTTGGAAGCACTGTAGGAGCTTGAGCTCAGCTGGTCATGTTTCAACCTGAACAAGGTATCATTTTCATCTGGCATCAGCATTCTTTGTTGGAAAATCTCTCAACACGGTCTTGGGTATCAAGCATGTGTTTTGGCCTGTTTTGTGTGTGTGCGCATTTTTATTTTATTTTTGTGTGTGTGTGTTTTAATGGTTTTCATAAAATGTTTTGCTGTAGCCTGATTTCCAGAAAAAATTAGACCACTAGGGGTTTTGTTTGTCCTTCCAGGGCTGTTTTTACAGTTTGGAAACCTGACAGGAACTCAGTCAGCCTCCAACTGCAACCCGTCTATTGCATCTCACATCGAAGTACCAGGAGAGCCTTCTCCAAGGGTGTAAACGACCTAGTTGTTCTCAAAACCACGTATTTAGCTTAAATGTTAGGCACATGTTGTGCATTACCACAATAGTCATTTTTTTAACACTTGTTCTCTGCTGGCGAGATTTTGTTGGCAGCTGCAAATTTGATGAGGCATCCAGTGGTGAGCGACAACACAACGTGGTCTTATTTTAACAACACAGTAGTTTCTTCTTGGTTTGACCTGACCCAAACACACTCTGCTTGTTGAATATCTTATTGAGCATGACCTGCATTTTCTTCGCAGGCTGCAGTTAGATAAAGGCAGGATAAGGATGTTCAGTTCTAATAAGCATGAGTCATTTTTCTGATTTAGACAAATGAGTGATGTAGACCAGGACAAAGGCTGACTTTGCTCCAGCAAAGACAAAGTATTGCATACAAAGGCACAAGGGTTTGGCCTTAAGCCAAGGTTTGGGACCTCCCGGTTCTTGTGGTTGTCTACGGAGGTGGAGGGGGGGGGGGGGGGGGTTAAA
>JAODOY010005393.1:0-10419 GCA_025399855.1 Forbesichthys papilliferus | reverse complement strand
CTTTTTGTCAGTCTCCCTGCCTCAGACGGCCTTACACATGCAAAACAATCGATTGACGCTGTGGCTGGAGTGGAGAGCTTGATGTAATTGCGTTGCTAGTGGCGAAGGGGTGGGGACGACTTTCGAGGCGGGAAAACAATGATATTGCCACTAGCTCCGCTCGCAGAAGACGACTCGGAGTGGAAATTTGCAGCGCACCTTCGTTCAATTATCCAATGCACGAAGCAGGTGCTAACTGGAGGAGAAATGGGTTCTGCAACGACGCAGTTTGGTGAATCTTGAGGTACAGTAACGCTACGTTAAGTCAAATAACTAAAGGATTTTTCTTAAATTTGACATACGGTGAATAATTTATGCTAACTATTTTTTCTGTTTGGCTCATGGTAACTTGTTTAACGTTAGCGCGTTAATTTCGCTATATTTAGCTGACTTAGCTAACATTCACTTTTCACAGAGGCGTAATAGACCGTGGTAAAGGGAGTTTTACGTTTGATATTCAGACATTCAGATGTACTGCAACTTTGTGGTCGGTCTTCACATAACCAGCGCAAGTAAGGGAGAACATTTTAACATAGTTTAAATTGCTTTGTGAAATGCCCTACACAAAACACAGTCCATGATTATTTGAAATAAAGTTTTGAATTTTTTTTACAAAATTTCAAATTTCAATTGCTTTTTTAAAAATCACTCAGAACATTTTAATATAGTTTAAATTGCTCAGTGAGATGCCCTACACAAAACACACTCCATGATTATTTGAAATAAAGTTTTAATTTTTTTTTAGAAAATTTTAAAATGATATAGCTTTTTTTCTGAATGTGTCAGAAAGTTCAAACAAACAATATTTAGCTCAGTGAGATGCCCTACACGAAACACAGTCCATTATTATTTGAAATAAAGTTTAGCATTTTTTAAAGAAAATTTTAAATTTCAATAGCTTTTATTCTGAATGTGTCAGAAAGTTATAATATAGTTTAAACTTCTCAGTGAGATGCCCTACACATAACACAGTGTGTAAAAAATTTAAATTTTTTCAAAATCACTACTTTTTTAGAAAATATCAATTTTATTTAAAAAAATCATGGACTGTATTTTGTGTAGGGCATTTCACTGAGCAATTTAAACTATATTATAACGTTCTGACACATTCAGAAAAAAAGCTATTGAAAATAGAACATATAATAAAAAACATTTTAACCCACCAATACTGGTTATCTGTGCTCCTACTTTTAAAATAACATAATTATATATAAAAAGCAGCACATTTTCATTTCTTTTTGAACAGTTAAACATCTGTTTTAGGCTGATAGGTGATAGTCTTAAATACGTTGATTATGTACTTTGTGGATGCTCCCTTACATCTGAATGTCTGAATATCAAACGTAAAACTGCCTTTACCACGGTTTGGTCTAGTAGACTCAATGCAAATAGTATGCCAATGACAAAGATGTGCCTAACTAGCTTAGTTAAAATAGGCAGATCTAGAATGAATGTTATGTTACAGCCTTAAAGCTTGAAGATATACGGTATATGTTAGCAGTAAAATACTAAAGAATGTCTTTATTTCTGTGCACGTTGCTACAGCCTAACGCTATGAGCAATGAGAAGGCAGCAGTTTAGGAGTAAATATAACTGAAACTTAATATAGTTAATTCAAACATAATGGTTAAATTCATCCTTTAGCAAAACTGTTTAAATCTGACACAAAACCTTCTGAACGTGAAGCATAATATGCATGATCTCATCAAGAGGACCCAGTCCATGGTGGGAACCCAATCGAGGGCACAACACCCGTCCAGTTTTAAAGTTTTTTCATAGAATGGGCAAGCAAATGTTGATTGATGTAAAATCAAAATGTAATAGTACAGTATTATGTTTGTCTAAGGAGTGTGTTAAACCTGTCAAAGTTGAGAAGAAACAAGGTAGATCGGTGGCAAAAATCCAGATAGAAGATGACGGCAGCTATTTCCAAGTCAACCAGGTAAGACAGATATATACCCACCACCAATCTTCACCAGTGTATACCATTATAATTAAATGTTCTATACTGCTGGTTTTGTCTGTAGGATGGCGGCAAGCAGAAACTAGAGAAAGCGAAGATTACACTGAATGACTGTCTTGCCTGCAGTGGCTGTATCACCTCAGCGGAAAGTGTCCTCATCACACAACAGAGTCACAAGGAGATTTTCAAAGTGCTGCTGAGCAACAAGGTAGATAAGTAGAAGGTAGACTACATGTGTGCATGTTGGCCTAATCAAGATGTGCACATCAACTCATGCCTCTGTGCTTTCCCCAGCAGGCCAGTGAGAAGGAAAAAAAGGTGGTTGTGGTGTCTCTATCTCCCCAGTCTAGAGCCTCACTGGCAGCACGATACGGCCTCAGTAGCAGTGAGGCAGGCAGGAGGCTTGCATCCTTCTTCAAGTCCCTGGGTGAGTAAACTGCATATTATGTGCATATTCCCTTAGTTCATGTGGTTAGTTTACAAGGTAAAATAGGTGTGCAGTACACACAGACAGATGTGTTGTTAGTTCTGTTTTTGAGATAAACCAGCCGTCCTTACTAATGTGATGCTGGTGTTCATAGGAGTCCACCATGTGTTTGACACGGGCTTCAGTCGGACCTTCAGCCTGCTGGAGAGCCAGAGGGAGTTTGTGGAGCGCTTCCAGAGGAAGGGACAGGACAAGAAGGCCCTGCCTATGCTGACATCTGCCTGTCCAGGTACTCCAAAATTCAATTGACGTTCTTCAAAACAAATTGGCATTAGTTAAATTTAAACACAACATAACTATCCTCTTCTTTATTATCAGTCCACTGGTAAGTCTCTGACTCTCTCCTCCCTGACCCTCTTTAGCAAAGCCAGGTAGAGATTTAGCCTGGTGTAACCAGACCTAACATTCACTTTGTAAATAGGGTCTGGCAACGCTGGAAAGTGTTGCCTTCTACTGGGAGTAGACCTCTGGTTAATTTAGAAAATATTGGACAACCTTTAATCAATAGGCGTTGCTACTTGCTACAACTGTTTTGATCGCCTCATCTAGCTCTACCACCAAGTGAAATGCACTTGACTTCAACATCATTGCACTACTCCCACCCTAATTGGTAAACCAGCAGAGTGGCTGTGAAAATGCTAATGTGAAAGGGTCTTCAGACTATTATCTCTGAAAATGATTGAGCTGATAGCAATAGTCAGGTGGAGCCAGGCTACATTTGCGCTGATGCTTTTTGCAAATGTAAAAATGGAATGGATGGTATGACCAAGAACAGGTTCATGAGTTATCAAGTCAGTCAATACAAGTAGTAGTTACATTGTGAATGAAAAAGAATTTGCCGGGTCCAATTTTAAGGGCATTTCTTAGAATAGTGAAAAAAATGCAAATGTTAATTCACTTTGAAATGTACTCGTAGTACCCAGGAGTATGCTAATATCATAGTTGTATGTATGGGAATGTAGTTCTGTTTTTGTTCTGTCCAGGCTGGATCTGCTATGCTGAGAAGACCCATGGAGAAGTCATCCTTCCTTACATCAGCACCACCCGCTCTCCACAACAGATGATGGGTTCACTGGTTAAAGGCTATTTTGCTGGACAACAGGTATTTTATTACAGTCATTATATCTAGTATAATCTTATGTGATATACAATATATATTTGCAGACTGTATTTGAACATGGTAAATAACTCTAACACGGTTAGTAAGATTTGGGAGGAAGGGTTGGTCAGGAGGATGGTCTAGTGGTCTGGGTGTTGGACTCCCAGCCAGAACGTTGTGGGTTTGAACCCAGGTGTTGACCTACCTGAAAATGTGCTATTGTGGCTTCTTGTTCCTTTTAGAAGACAGATAATCTCTTGCTAGGCTAGGCTGATGTCTATACTGAGCAGTGTCATGTGATTGTGGGGCAGGGCCTTAGTCCTCAGCAAATCTATCACGTGGCCGTGATGCCCTGTTACGACAAGAAGCTAGAAGCCTCCAGGCCAGACTTCTACCTGAATGAATCTGAGACCAGAGAGGTAGACTGTGTCATCACCTCAGGTACAAGCTCTGGGGTATTAATCACTTGTGTTGCACAATATCACTCCTCATGTCTATACTTTACATCTTTGTGGCATTGCAGGGGAGGTTGTTACAATGCTGGAAGAGGAGAAAGTGTCTCTTAGCCAAGTGGAGCCTGCACCCTTGGATGCAATGTAAGCGATATCCACGTGACTTAAGTTTATTTTATATCGCTTTGAAAAGTAGTAAAATCACTAGCTAATATTTTTAGAGTGCACTTTTTCTATGTTAATGCAGTATCAGTAGTTTGGCATCACCACAGTAAAGACCATCTCCTCATCGCTATTTAGAAAAACAAATAAGTGAAATCAATTACCAAAACTAATTCTGAGCTGTGTGATCAACACAACACATGTAGAACCAATCATCAACAGTAATATAACACATACTGGTCATCTAAAAGCCTCTTGTTGTTGCAGCCATTACTCTTTCCTCCCAAACCAGGACACATGGGGTTAAAATGAGAACAGTGAGAGAAGGTGAAAGAGATAGTTTTAAATCTGGGGCCCAACATGTATACATGAAGCAGGTCATCTGGGAGCTATGTCGTTATCTTTAGGTGAAAGAGACCCATTACGGTGGACAGTTTGTCAGTACAAACTGTGACATACTGTAATTTGGAAGATGTCCATGGACTATGGGGGTGACCACAATACACTGCCAAGCGCCTTCCTTCAGGAGATGCGACAGACTGGTCGATCATGTGATAAGCTTTGGCACTGAGCGTAATAAAACAGCACGTGCTTTGCCACTAAAATACAAGCTGTACAGCTAAGAAGCCATTTGAGCCATAATGTGGTTAAATGTCAGGCAATTTATTGGCCATATGTAATGGTCAAGCTATTAAACAGAGTACTGCTTAAAGACCTTGAGCTCTTTATTCTGTACATGGCGAGTTCAAAGTAGGCGTGCTCTAGAAGCATGGCTGCCTCAGAAGCTGGGAGTTTTCGTACATTGAATATTGCTTCTTTACCGTGTATATCCTTGGCTTTCTCTTCATTAGCGCTAATAATTACTTTGGGTGAAATTAGCTTGATTTTATAAAGTGGACAAAGCAAGCAGCAATACATTTGTAACCACATCAAACCAAAACACATCGCAGAAGGGTGAATACGTATGTATTTTATGGCCTATGCAGGTTCAGCAGCGTGTGTGGTGATGAGTTACTGAGCCATGCGGGAAGCAGTTCAGGCGGCTACCTTCACCACGTCTTCACCCGTTCTGCTAAGCAGCTGTTTGGAGAGGAGGTGAAGGATCTCACCTACAAGAGTCTCAAGTAAGTCTGGTTTAACTGCTCAGCACAGCACAATGAGAACTAACGATTGCTATGTGCTTGTTTCACGTTTTACTGTGCACCTGGAACTGGGTGTTTGAGATGTTCAGACGCTGTGATCTCATCTGCCTCATCAACAGGAACAAGGACTTTCAGGAGATCACCCTGGAAAAAGATGGCCACGTCTTGCTGCGCTTTGCTGCTGCCTACGGTTTTCGCAACATTCAGAACCTGGTGCAGAAGCTCAAGAGGGGCAAATCCACTTATGACTTTGTAGAAGTCATGGCCTGCCCGTCAGGTAAGAGGGTGGGGTAATGCAGTATTGTATGTATTTTAGCAGATTTAAGGTATTTCAGTTTGTGAAGCAAACCTATACATCACAATAATTTGTGAACTGTTTGTTTGAAAGTCTACTTGCATAGTTTGATGGCTCAGGACTTGTTTTTGTTCTCACCAGGCTGTCTGAATGGAGGAGGACAAGTTAAGCCCTTACCGCACCAGAACAGCAAGGAGCTGTTGCAACAGGTGGAGGATCTCTACATGGCAGAGCACCCCCTGGTGCCAGAAGAGGACAGCCATGTAGCTGAGCTCTATCAGTCTTGGCTAAAGAGCGTAGGGGAGGAGAGAGCCAGAAGGCTTCTACATACACAATACCACACTGTGGAGAAACTTACCAATGGACTCATAATGAAGTGGTGAACAAAGGAGAGGAGAGAGGTGTCCGGCTGTGTTGACATGGTTTTCCCCATGGTCTAGTCCAGCCATTTGCCAAATGTGCCCAGAAAAGTGCTATCATTTCCACTACTAATGTTGTCCAAATGAATGTCTTAATTGGAGTGGGAAAGGTGGCTGTTATCACAGGTGTGTTGTATACAGTCGAGCAGGAACACTAATGGATTGTTCTAGATTATAGCATATTGATAATTATTCTGCTAATTTTGGATTTAAATTATGACTTACATTGGAATTCATTCAGAAGCTGAGGTGTTTAAACACATTATCAGTCAGGTCATGTTATATTACAGAAATATTTTTCTATAGATGTGAAAATTGCAGAAAACCGATGGTATAAGTAGCATAATAAATCAAATCTGTTATAGCTTCTTGCATCATAGGGTCAATATAAAAGATAGTATCAAAAGTACTGATAATTTAATTAATAATGCTTTACATGTACAACTCAGCACAAGGTAGTGCACTTGGTAGAATTGTTACATTCAGCCTGTTGTGGTTATACAATTGATGTATCAGTGTATCAGTATTTAACATCAAACACAATTTGAAAGTCTTACATAGATTAGCGTAACCTCACATAACAGTCCAGTACTTTCAGACCATGTGGTCTTCATAGGAGACCGCCCTACTATTGCTCTTAGCTCAATTGTTTTCGCTGAGATAATAGTCTGGAAACCCTGTTCGCATGAGTGTCTTCAGTCACCCTGCTGGCGGACCAGTCAGGGTGGCTGCAAAATCGGGTCTCGTGGCCTGGGTAGTGCCCATTCCAAAGCAAATATAGCGTGCGGAGAAACTCTATCCTTAGGCTTTTTAAATCCGTCTTTTTCCCTCCGTAAAACCCTCAGCACCTCTACGGGGTCGGTCTTTCCAGTGAACTTCTGAACTCCTTCCTGCATACAGTAAAAAGAGACATAAGCCCTTAAGATAATACAAGGCAAGGGCTGTAAATGTTTTCCCATCTCCAAACAAAAATGGCAATGCTTTTTCAATTCTACTTGAAATGTATTGAATCAATATTATATTGCTTGAATTACTAACAATACTGAATATATAATAAACATTTAACTCACGAAAGGCGGAGGAAAGGATTATATTCAATCTCATCTATTAAAGTAGATGGCACTGTCGGTTTATCGTGGTCATCTCTGTCCTGAAGACACAGCACTGTCAGTGCACGCACATAAAAACTATGCATGAAATGAAAGGTGTATAACTCACCCTGGCCCAGTGCAACATCTCCTTTACTTTTTCATTCTCTGGCTCCACCAACATTGCGAACTTGAGGTTCTTAATTGTGTACTCGTGTCCACAGAACACCTATGAAACAAAATCAAAACAGTGTTTTTACTAACAATGAGGGCCCTGACTTTTGTACTTTGGACAACGTTACAACTAGTATTAATCCAGTGTATTTTATAATGGTAAGTAATAGTATGTCCCCATGGTCTATACTACAAATGCATCATTCGGAAGGGAGATCAATTCCTATATAAGGCTACAATGGCTGCTTATTAGCTCCTGTCTCTCCACTGACTCTTGAGGTAGGGAGCCTAGCACTTGGGTTAGGTTGTGGTACATCTGTTCTGCTGTGCCCTCGAAGAACCTCCCACAGCCAGCAACAAACAGTGTATCCCATAACAACCACAACACAATCAAATCTGATGTCATCGAGGGTGAGAGGCAGGTCCCCATGCTTAACATTAACTCAGGAGTTATTTCAAATCTCACTCAATAGTTACATATATTGTTTGCACACAATAATAAATACAAAAAGTACATAATTTATATCTAATTATTTCAAATAATTTGCATGAAATCACTGCCTCTTCTTTAGATGGTATTAACAGTTGCTTAGATTGTTGTTTTTAAGACCTGTGAACACCGCAGGGGCATCCGTGCACTCATCCTCCCAAACAAAGTAGCACGTGACCAGAGGTATGCCAGGGAGTAAACAGGCACCTCACATTGACTGAGTTAAACTGTAAACGGAAGAAATGCGATGTCAAGTCAAGGCCATGCAGACTTTCATTCTGAAACATTTTTGAGATACTGTGCGACCTTGTGTAATTATGCTTGGCGTGGTTCTGCATCATCTGAGCACCTTGAGTTCCTGAGCGTCGGTGACTTTATCTGTCAACCCTCCTATGCGGTCATCTCCCCCATACACCCTCAATCCAGGAACCTCCTTTAGCAGTGCCTCATTTCCTCGAGCGTGGTCCCTGTTTGGAGAAAAGGGAATTGTTGCTGCTTTCTCATCTTTTTAAACTGAAACCTGATTATGCACTGTGTCTGTCATTAGCCTGACTGACAGGAGTATAGGCCTACTACTATATTCAGGATTCACAAATGAACTGATGCGGAGGCAATTCCCAGGAGCTGGGAATCCAAGCTATTCTGTACAGAACATGTCATGTACTAGTCTCGTACCAATGATGATGTGTAGATAGAACTGCCTTGAGAGACAACCCCTCTCTCTTGACTATTTCGAGGAGCTGTCAAATAAGGACAAACAAATGACATTGTGGCATACATTTAAATAACATATATACAAAGTCAAAATCAATAGTCAATTTACAAACACTATAAAAACTGCTTCCTTACCCGGTGGGGTACTGCAGGGTCGACAGCAATGGCTTCTTTATTTAGCTCTTCAGTCACTAAGTACATGTAATTGTCCTCCAGAATGGATATCACCTTTACCTTCATGACACCTCTTATACCCATGCGCACAAGAGTGGGCGACACAACAGTAGCAGTCTACTTAAAATGATAGATTTCCTTTACTTTCATCAATGTAAAAATGGTTTATTTGAAATTATATTGACCCAGTTAGATGACAGATTCACTCTAGTTGATAACAGGCTAGCCTAAAATGCTAACGTGTGATGTTACTTCGTTATTCTTAACGGTTGTTCTAGAAACAAAATACCATGAAAATAATATACATGCTATTTTAAGCAACATTTAAACTACCTTTACGAATATGTCGTTTCCCTCTGCAACCTATAGCTGCAACTCCCTGGAAATGTGGAGTTCAGCTCACAAGACAGGGAAGTAATCGTGACGTCATCGCACAGGAAATTTGTAACCACAAATAAAGAACAGTAAGAGGTCAATTGAACAAACTTTATTTACAACAATCAACGTGGTTTATTGTGTAGCAGCCACACAAGGCCACACACAAGGATACCATGCAACGACCTCGACCTTGAATTTGCAAGTTATTGACAAACTAAACCATCAATTGTAACTTAAGATAGCGACAGTAGTACATTATTCACTCCAGAGTAAATCTGCTACCAAAAGTAAGCCTATCACAAGCATTTAAAACAAATTATTACTTATAAACATCTCATAAGATATAGAATACACAAATGTAGCAAACAAAATAATCATATTTGTACATAGCCTATTAAATAAATTATGCAATTTACTTACAGGGCTTTATGTTTTTGGTATAATTTTCAAACATTTTACCATTGACCAAAATATAGTACTTTATACATCAACATTACATACTAAATAATTTATATTTAACTAAATAACAATTCTGTCTTTCAATCAATTAAATTAAGACCCATATATTAATTAGAATTATAGGTAAAAATAAAAACAAAATAAATACAAATACATGTCCAACATGCTACAGATTTAGGGTTAGGTAATTTTGATCTGAAAATTGCATTATATTTTAACTCTTAAAATATAAAGAGATATGTGCCTTCTACTAAAAGTAAATTGCAGTAGCATACAAAATTGTAAAATAATCATAAGCTCAGATACTGTAGCATAAGATCGTTGATATTACTCCTTGGGAACCTTGAAGCCATCTTTTTCTTTCCGGAGACTTCTCATAGTAGTAACAGGGTCCATCTGTTGCGCGTGGTCTTGTACAGACTTCTCTCTAAGATTAAAAGGGTTATTATTACAATCGCACATGTTCCAAGGCCATTATAACAATGTTGTATGAATAGTTTGATGTCTGCAATAACACTTAAGTAACAGTTAACAGTTACTAAAGTAACAGTTACTAAATTGTACATACTTCACTCTCATAAAAGGATTAAATGTGAATTCATCTGCCAGGGTTGAGGGTATTGTAGGTTCCCCATTGCTGCATTTCTCCTGAAATTGAATAATATTTAGATGTGGTCATAATTCACATCAAATTAAAAGACCATGGTCTAAAAAGCAAAGAATCACTTGCATGTAACTTGATGGATCAAATACTTTTGCTTATACGGGGTTTCGCTTTTGCCGGCTTTGAGGGACTGAAGCTTAATCGATTTTAACCATTTCTCCATTCTTTATGTTTACTGGTCGAGGATTCAGTATTGGAGGTTCTGGGAGGTGTGTCGTGG
>JAODOY010005392.1:0-10421 GCA_025399855.1 Forbesichthys papilliferus | reverse complement strand
ATCTCCACACTGGCCTGGGAATGCCTCGGGATCCCCCAGTCAGAGCTTTCCAATGTGGCTCGGGAAAGGGAGGTTTGTGGTCCCCTGCTGAAGCTCCTGCCCCCACGACCCGACTCTGGATAAGCGGATGAAGATGGATGGATGGACTTTGACGTTGGTTCTAACCAGGGAGTCTTTTGGAGATTTTCAGGTGACGTGAGTCACCCACGCCAACAAAGCAGAGTTTGTATGCTGAAGAAGGAACAACACATTCGTAAATGTAAGTAGCCTAAACTAAACAAATATTCTACTAAGGAAGATCGGCGCAGGAGGCTATTGTAGGACTAGGTTGCCTATTTGTTTAAACTTGCACGTCCTTGTATATTACATTCCAGGCCGATGAGATAAAAATGTGCAGCCGAATACCTACAAACGTTGTCTTGATTACTTACTGTTTTTATAACATGCTACTTTACAATGCAGAACCCACTCACTCCCCTCCATAGTTAAACAAAAAGTTGACCCCATCCATGCAAAAAGTCTGCAAAATATAATTGGTTATTTTGCGTATGTGCAGGTTTGTGCCGTTGAGATAAATATTAGACATTTAATTATAGACGTAAATATACTTCACCAGCCCTTTTCCCGCCCACTTACTCCAAATGGTATTGCATTTTAAGATGTCTCAATCTATCCTGCAATGTGTCCGTAATACATGAGAGCCATGAAGCCAGAGAGAATATCATTTAACATTTAATTTAACCTACACCCAACGTTTGTTTATCATTGCCGTGGCAACACATGAACTCTTCATTTCATTACCATTTATTTTCCAAATTGTTAGAGCGCTTCAGAGTGAGCAAAAACCAATCAAAACGTTGAATTTAGCTTATTCGTAGACAGTGTAGGCTTTTTGTGTTTGTGTCAGGATACGTCCCGGGAGAAAGGACCCAAGCGCAGGAAGTAGAGGCAGTAGACAATAGAACAAAAATAATAGAAAGGTTTAATCTGGTTCTTGACAAGCAGGAGTTATACAGACGATAAGGCAGATGTGTCAGCACATCAGCAGATGTGTCAGACTGGTGGAACTGCAGGATAGGTAGAGGAACAGGCGGGACTAAGCCAAGGAGTAGGAGGAGTAGGCCTGTAGAAAATTGTGCTTTATTTATTCTATTTCAGATATATATTAGATATTATAAGAGTTTAAGAGGGTGCATGTTATGGAGTTGAGGCCTCATCACCCGGGGACTAAGGATTATGCTTAACAGTTTAGATATCCTAATAGAGGTATTGTGTGTCACACTATTGTAGGAATTAGACTGTCTTATGCGTAACAAAGTGCTGAGTCAGCAGGGAGCAGGGAAACAGAAACAGATAGGGACAGCACTTTAACAAACAAACTGTTCATAAACAAGAGATAGGCATGATGTGGGGGCATGAAGAGTGTGTTCACAGATACCTTCCCCAGCAGCAATGCCCAGCAGGAGGAGAGAACGGACGTGGGGCCCCAGGATTGGGAGAGAGACGCACAATCAACTTCTGATAGGGAAAACCTTGTCTAGAATATTATCAATAGGCCGAGAGACACTCTGGGTCAGACTTCTCTAACTGCTGGTATTGCATGTTATCGGTCAGAGAAGAGAAGTGGCCCAGAGCTCTGTTAATTGTATATTGTATCTACTATTATTATATTAAAGCTGATTTTGTTAAACTTGGAAACATTTTTTCTTCCTACTTAAACTCCATAAACGAACACGCTGAAACTGGTGTGAGGAGACCCCACCCAGATTCCAACAATTGGCGACCCTCGACGTGATGGAGAGGAGGCAGTAGACGCATAGGAGACATTTTTTGTACACCTGGTAGGGAGGGATTTGTGTGTGGTAAGGGGTGACTGGAACCCTCTTAAACAATGTCCCCATACCATGGGCCAAGGGAGAGGAGTACCAGATAAGAATAGACAAGGTACTAGACCGCATACAACAAATGCCAGTGGAAGGGCTAATGATAGCAAAATCGAGAGAGTAGTACCGTTTTTAATGAAAACAGTGGTTTTGATGTACCTCCAGAGCCAACGTAGGGAGAAAATGTACACAGAATCACAGAATCACTTATAACAGCCTTTTTCAGAGATTTAAAGGCACCTATTCAAATGTATGTAAGAACTCACCTTATATACTATGAAGAAGAAACTTTGGCTAAACTGAAGACATATGCTATACATGCTGATAAACTATTTGCAGAAAAGATAAGAACAAGCAAGAGCAGACAGCTGCATATGTAATTGATACATACTGAAATTATTTTCCAGGGTCAGAGACCCAAGCAGGGGTATTCCGGTGGAAGGAGTGTAGCCAGCGGAAACCAAACTGATCAGTGGAGAGGAAAACCAATGGGAGGAAACATGTGAATGTTTTAATTTTAGGAAGAATGGTCACAGAGCTAGAGTCTGTAAATCATGAAAAAGGCCTGGACCTTTTTGAGGTCAGCATTATAGACAGCGGGGAGGCCCAGGGAAGATAGCAGCACACACAGAACACAGAGCAGGAACGGGAGAGATTATTATGTGACTTTCTCACATAACAATAACTCAGGACTAAATGATAGTCAAATACTCAAATTGGACATGCAAAACTGTTGCAACTGTGTCTTTAGACATTGCATTGATGGGACTCGATTTATTGACCGGACTTAGTTTATGCATTGATTGTGGAAAAGTAATGACTACATCTACGCTAGCTGCTACTTCTGCCACATCCCCAATACCTGTCATTACACCACAAGCCATACAGATGGACAAAAAATGGAGGTAGGATGTGAAAAAGGATTTGTACATAAAGTTCAGCTCAAGCCTGACGCTACTCCTGTGCAACATAAATTAAGACAACTTCCATTCTCTGTTAGACAAGCTGTCTCGGAGGAACTTAAATCCCTGTTGGATACCTTCATTATTGAATGAGTCAATGCTTCTCCATGGGTCTTCCCCATTGTTTTGACTCAGCGAAAAGATGGAGGGAAACCTCGCATGTGTGTCGATCTGAGGGAGCCTAACAAGTCATTGTGAGTGACTGTCACCCACTGCCCCACATGGAAAAACTGTTCACTGAGCTACGCGGTGCTACAGTTTTTTCCACTATCAACCTGGCTTCTGCCTACCACCAAATGGTGCTACATCCTGAGAGGCGTGATTTTACTGCGTTCATTACACATGATGGTCTGTTCTGTTTCTGCCTTGTACTGTTTGGCCTGGCCTCTGCACCTTCTGCCTTCCAGAAGATGATGTCACTCATCCTGAAATGTCTCCCAGGCGTACAGGCTTACCTGGATGATGTCATATGCTATGGTGCTACACGGGAGATACACGATGCCAATCTGCGAGTGCTGCATGCTCTGAACGCTGCAGAGCTGATACGGAATATGCAGAAATGTAAGTTCAGGCAGACCTCACATGTATTCCTGGGCCACAAAATCTCCAAAGACGGACTTCATCCCGACCATGACCAGGTTGCTGCTATGGTGAATGCGCCAGCGCCACATGATATGCAGTCATTAAGATAATTTCTATGTCTTGCATCCTGGTACAGCAAATTCATTCCTGATTTTGCTGAACCGCTACGAGCAATACTTAGGGACGCAAGTTTAAATGGACTCAGGAAGCAGAACATGGTTTCAACGAAATAAAAAGACTCATAACTCATAACCAAAAGCCCTGCTCTGGCACTTTTTGATCCAAATCTGCCTACCTGTGACTACAGATGCCTCTGATTATGGCCTCAGAGGTGTCCTCACCCAGTTGCATTCAGGAAATGTGGAGAAGGTGGTGGCTTTCGCTTCTAGAACACTCTCTTCAGCTGAGAGGAAATATTCGACAGTGGAGCGAGAAGCACTTGCTTGACTGTGTGTGGGCTGTGGAGAAGTGGGGAACGTACCTATGGGGCACAAACCACCAGGCATCGACAACCCTGCTGACGTCGAAAGGATCTGGACATGCTGGAATGCGAATTGCACGATGGTCAGCTCGTTTGTTAGGCTTCTCATACGATCTGACTTATCACCCTGGAAAATTAAATGTCACAGCTGACTGCCTTTCAAGAATGCCGCTGTCCACCACTGCTGGTGCTGAAGAAGAACCGGACATGGATGCTTCTGTCTACGTCGATCACTTACCTGCTATTTCTCTGGATAATTTTGCCGTTGCATGTGAATCTTGTTCTGAATTGACGTTATTTTGCCACCAGATACGAGACGGTTGGCCTACCTGCATAAAGAACGTTAGACGCGAGCTAGCTGCTTACTTCCCTTTATGACACAAATTGGCAATGGAGAACTCTGTCATCGTGAGAGGTACAAATCGCATTGATCATTCCTATTGCACTTCGACCTAGACTAGTGAACACACGAAGGTCATCAAGGTATGGTGCGCACCAGACAGAGATTCGTGAGTTGTAATGGTGGCCACAAATGGACATGCAGGTTCAATCCATGATAGCTTAATGTGTGCTATGTCAATTGAACAAGACAGCACGAATTGCTCCTGCACCGCTTACACCGGTTCAGTTGCCTAATGGGCCGTGGGAAAATGTTGCAATATATATTATTGGTCCTTTTGAGTGTGCTACATGGGACTGCCGTTATGCAATCACGCTGGCAGATTATTATAGTAAATGGCCAGAGGTCACATTTGCTGCTAGTCACTACAGACGTGATTATCCAATTCCTTGCCACTGTGTTTAGTCGGGAAGGAAACCCCACTTCCCTGGTTTCAGACAATGGATGTCAATTCACATCTCATGCCTTCGCTTCCTACCTGAAAGAGAGAGATACAGCACCTACGTTCCAGTGTATACTATCCAAGAGCAAACGGTGCTGTTGAGAGATTTAATCAAGTCCTGAAAAACTGTATACAGATAGCTGGAAAAACTTGCAGATCATGGAAACAAGCAGAGACGGAATTCTTACTGAATTACCGTGCCACACAACATGCAACTACAGAAGCTACACCATTTTAACTATTGCGCAACAGGAAGATGCGGACGAAGCTCAATGTCCTCCCTGTTGTACACAAGATCAAATCACACGACCAAGTCAAACAGACAGTACAACACCAACAACAAATGAGCAAACAATACATGGATCATAAAAGAGGAGCACGGGTGCCCACATTAAAAATCAATGACACTGTACGCGTACGCAGACCAGATCAGGTGAATAAAGGTTCTTCAAGATTTACAGATCCTCTGATTATTGTAAAGAAGGTGGGATCAGCAACCTATCTTCTCAGTGATGGTCGTAAGTGGAATGCTTCCAAGCTGACACATTTTCCAAGTGACATCCATCTCGCATGGACCAGGAGGAAGGAACTGTGCTCGATGAGCTTATTACTTTGGAAAATGCACCACAGGGTGTACCTGAGAGAAACCCAAGAAAAGTTCAAAGACGAAGGAATCCACCTCTTTGGCCAAGAGACTTTGTGCGATAAGTAGGAACTCATGAATGTATAAACAAAGGTAAAAGAAATGGGTTGAAATGTTAAACGTTAATTTTCTAAATACAGGATTGTGTTATCAATGGATTGGGTCATTTCAAGGTAATGTTACTACTAGGATTGTTGGTAGACTTCCTTATAGTTACATTGTTTACATACCAATTAATTACTTTAATCGCCTTTTCAAGGTTCTCTAACCTCAGGGTTTTCAACCTTTATTTTTACCTACTTGTATTTCCAATCAACATAACTAGGATGATGAGAAAGATTAACAGTACTGTTGTTTAGAGTGTTCAATCACAAACTTTTATATTAATAGGTGTCTGCTTATCTTGTTTCAGACAGGTGCCAAGTACTGTCAATCCGTGACCTCGATCCGTTGGGGTTTCTCTCCTTTAATTTTCTCCCTTTAAGGGGTCTCCAACCTCATCACAATTCTGGGGTATCCTCAGGCTCCAATTCCTGTGTGTTTGTTGATGAGGATAAATTAGGAGGAGACATTGTATCCAAGTTAATAAACCATATTTAATATCAGATTAGAAATACATTGTTACAGAGCTCTAGGTCTTACCTGTCCCTGGCCAATAACAGATTATTGTCAGTTCATGAAGTCTGACTGACTGTTCCTGATTCAGTGGTATATAATACAGGGAGTTGTGTAAGCAGGGCGTGTTCATTCTCATTGGTGCTGGTCCTTCTGAGTTAGAGGGATGTTGCCGACCTTCACCTTGGTGGCGATATCAAACTGGTCTGGTCTTCCAGAAATGTATTTAGAAGACCGTGACCAAAATGCCACCCAACATTGCAGCACAAAAGCTTTTCGTCCCATCTCCTGTCCGCTTGATGAGATGGATCTGATCTCATCTCTTCTTCTGCTTCTTGAATGGCTTCACATGCAGGCTGTGTTGTCAGATTATCAGAGGTTACTAGCACCTGATCTGAATGTGTATAAAGTGACTAATTCATTTTTTGTTGGCCCCATTCCTCAAACATTGATTCCTCTACCTGATAGAGTAGTCATGGAGGACTCTCTCGCTGTCTCTCTCACAGCAGTGAGGACCTCCTCGTTGGTGTGCAGGCAGCGGCCTTGGTGAAAGGAGGGTTTTCTATTGTGTTGGTTCCCACCTGTTGGGGGGTCGGTGTGGTGGCAGATGTCCGTTGATGGCGATGCTTCACCCCTGTCGATTAGCGTGGTGGCAGTTGTGCTCTGGCCGTGAAGTCAGAGGAAGATGGCCACCATGTGAGCATGGTCCCTCTGCATCTCAGCATGTTTAAGGCCAGCTGGTGTAACCAACCATCTTTGGCTTTATCCCAGATGATATCAGGACATCTCACCAGTATCTCAGTCATCTGATGGATACGGTTGTTCTGTTGAAGGGCTCCTTTTAGCTGTCTGTGAATATTACTTAAGACTTTTGGACAAGCATGTAGTGGTCAAGTCATTCTGGTGCATAAACAGTTTGTTTTCCTGTCAATTGTACAGGGAGTCTAGTGTAGTCCCTCATATTCTGTAAGTATCTAGTCTTGTTGTTTGATATTTTAATTAAAACAAAAATGTATGCTATTGCTGTGTTCTATTCTTAAAAACCAAAACATGTAATGAACAATAAATAAACACAATGATGACCAAGTTATCACTAATTTAATAAATAATTAACACCTCTAAACATTTCATGAGTAAATGGTGCTAGGGGAGAGGATGTTGTGCTGTCCTGGTCGCAAGCCCCTTCTAATTCCTAGACTGGCCATTAAACAATTGTATTAATTAATTTGTTTACAGCACACTGGTCATCTCCCCCATTTGATACATTATTTTTCGTGTGTCAATACAGCATAATATCAATACAAAAGGTCTACCAGACAATTCCCTTTAATTTCTAATGGTAGACAAAAATATCAAATTACAGCTAAGTCTATATGCACTGTATAGCTGTCAAATAATATAGCGTCCCAGCTGCGACAAAAACAGGTTCTAACTAACCCCTAACTATAAAACTACATTGTCAGTAACCATATCTTATTAAACAGCCCACTTTTTATTCCTTCTTATATTTTAATGAAATGTTTTTTTTTAACTAATCTCTTTTAATAAGTGTGCCAGTGCACAAAGGGTATCATACTGCCACAAACCTATACATTTCCTCAATCACCTAATCCTACGGAGCATGTAAATTGCCCAAAAAACTACTATTAAATTTAAAATGGCCTATTTCCAGTTTTAGTAAACTGCACCAAGAACATTTTCTGTCCGTCTACACGTCATACATGTGCCACAGAAATTTAATACGTCAGTCAAACGTGCCGCGGAGGATGCTTTGTTGAAAGGTAAATATATTATATATATATATAAGTTAATATTGGCAAATATATTAAAGTTTTGTACAGATTTGAGGATTTACGGAGAAGTTATAACAATATGATGTGTCTTGGCGAAAGTTGTACATTTGCCACCGCGTCCCAGACCGCGTCCCTGGACAAATTTGAAGTCGATCAGATGTATTCTCTAAGTTTGTTTAAGTACGGACCATGTAAATTGCCAAAAAATTTACATTTAATGTAATGCCCTGTGAACTGTGGCGTATCTTTAATAAGAATATTCACACTACAGTAGAACAGTGGAACAGCATAGAGGGTGTGTGTCCTTGCTTTAAGGTAGCAAAGACACTTTTTGCTTTCATTATAGATATGCAAACTAAAGGACTAGAACAAGGAAATGCTGCTGTGATATCAAAACCTCTCTAAAAAGACAGCTTTTTTTGAGAATTTAGAACAGATAAATACCCCCCCCCCCCATCCGAGAACTTCACTGGCTCCCTATTGCAGCCTGCATCCGGTTTAAGACACTGGTACTGGCCTACAAGGAAGTAAAGAAATTTGCCCTCCAAGCAATGGTCCGGTTCCAGGTACACTTCGTACCACTACCTCTGCTGGCCGGCTGGCACTGCCATTGCTGCGAGGTCTCAAGTCTCGCTCATCGAAGTCTTGAATGTTCTCAGTCTCAGCTTCCAGCAACAGTCAGGATTGCTGAAACATTATCCATCTTCCACAAGAGACTCAAGACACACCTCTTCACAATCCACCTAGACCTCTCCACCTCCTAGTACTCAATGATAATGATTTTCTCTCTACTCTCCATTTAAAATAAACGATTTTCTTATGTATTTGGCACTTCAGTATTATGCACTTTTATATTGAGACCATTAGAAACTTTGTTGGATGATTTAATTATATATTGACATGGTAGTAGACATGACAAAATGCTGAAACTATTCTAACATAATATTGGTTGCTTACAATTGATGGTGTTTGAGCTGTCCAACTAATTACAAATGTACAACATGTAAGTCTCTTTATATAAAAATGTCTGCCAAATGCGGCTAATGTAAATGTAAATATAAAAAGTAAAAAAAAAAAGTTTTTAATTATAAAGTAGTTTTGTTTTGATGTTTTGCGTCATGAAACATGTTCATATGAATATATAAACTGTATCACATATACAGTATAAACCTTAATTAAAACATGTATTAAATGTTTTGTTTTGCAACTAACCAAGAAATGATTTACCCAAAATGTCTGCATTTAGGCTTTAGTTAGAAATTAACATTTTATCTCCAAAATAGGGTCTTGATTTGTTTATAATGATGACACCTGTGACGAAGTAATAGGGGAACGCCATTGTCATGTAAATCATATGGCCAAATGTTAATAAGATGATTCAGGTACCATACAGTACAAAACTATAAAATATATTAAAACAATTAAAAATGTGACTAAAAGCACTAGATTAAATATATATTAAAAGCAAATAATTGGAAAAAAGTGTTAAACAGTTTGTGGTTATGAACCTCATAATCTTTCTGAGAGACCCATTTCTGAAATTAAGTAAACTTGAAATAACAAAGCCAGCTAATAAGGATTAAAGCTTTATAGACATCCTGTGCGATTAAGAAACACATAAAATTAGTTAGCAAATGTAAATACCCCATACCATTATCAATATATATCTATGGTTCTCTTTTTTTGTTTTTCCCATTGATTTCATTACACTAAAGTATTCTCAACATCTGAAGGGTTGGGGGTCGTAGATGTAGAATCAGCCAATGAGACCATGCTATTGTCCAGGCTCCTGTTCCTGGTGCTCTGATCAGGGGTAGAGGGAGAGGTGGGCATAGAGCAGTTGTTGCGTGAGCCCGTGCTGCTGTGATTAGACGAGGGCGAGAAGAGGGCGTCGCTACTGAGACCTTTGCTCTGGAGTTCAGCCTGTAAGTAGTGGCATATTTCCTCTGGCAGGCGCTGCAACTCTGTGTCCAATTCTTTCTCCAGATTAGATAGGCTCTGAAAAGAAAAAAAAATGAACAGAAACAGAGTAAGGAAAAAACATTTGATAAAATACATAAATATATACACGCATATACATATACATACATACATATATATATACACATACACATACACACACATACATACACATACACACACATATATACACATACACACACATATATATACACATACACACACATATATACACATACACACACATATATACACATACACACATATATATACACACATACACACACATATATATACACATACACACACATATATATATATATATATATATACACACACATACACATATATACATATATATACAAACATATACACATACACACATATATACATACATATACACATACACATATATACATATATATACACACATATATATACACACACATACATATACACATATACATATACACATACATATACACAGACATTAAAGGCTGTGTGATGTGTTATTTTGAGGGGACAGCAAATTTACACTGTTCTACAAGCTGTACAATCACTACTTTACATTGCAGGAGTTCATTGCATTTCTTCATTGTTGTCACATGAAAAGATATGCTCACATATTTGCAAATATGTGAGGGGTGTACTCACTTTTGTG
>JAODOY010005391.1:0-10422 GCA_025399855.1 Forbesichthys papilliferus | reverse complement strand
TGTTTTCACGCAACCTCCTGTCAAGTTGCTGTTGTTTGAAAGGGCCAAGCATGCCCCCCCCCCCATCCCCCCCCCCCACCCCGCCCCCACACACACACACACACACACACACACACCTGTAGGCCTACCATGTTCCTTGTACAGAAGACAGACGGGGGAAGCGTAAACGTTTAGGTCAGATATATTTGCTCCCTGGGAAGGGCCGTTACTCATCCGGCAGACCTCCGAGCGAAGACAGCTTATGCACTTGAGGTTTTTGTGTATTAAATTCAAGAAGCGTTCAATTAACTTTGCAGACGTTTATGTGCATGTGTGTGCTTGCGTGTGTGTGTGCAGTTACATACAGTACATCTGCATTTGTGCAGTATTCTGTGTGTGTATGTGTGCACGCAGAGTTTTTGGCCAGGCCAGAGGTGTTATGGTGAAACCAGATGTGGAGCGATGGTTCCTCTGGGCCACATCAGGACCTGCTCTGCTCTGCACTCTCAACAGCATCCACACATGTACACACACACACACACACACACACACACACACACACACACGTATACACACCTCAGCTGTACAGTAGCCCGGTGCTGACAGGCCCAGCTGCTCAGAGCACTGACTCACAGACTCACTGAACCTTAGCTTAGCCTAGCCTCACTGAACCTTAGCTTAGCCTCACTGAATGCTATCTTAGACTTGCGTCACTGAACTGTAGCTTAGACTCACTAAACTTTATCTTAGCCTAGCTTCACTGAACGCTAGTTTAGCCTAGCCTCACTGAACCTTATCTTAGCCTAGTCTAGCCTACCATCAATGAACACTAACCTCAGTGATGAGATAACCCTGGAGTATAAAGTAAAACTTTCTTTGCATTTGAACATCCAGAAACACTCTACATGTATGTCAAAATCAATGTATTATTCTGTCAAGGTCATAAGGACTTACATCCTTATCCAAGATTGTTCATAATAAGACAGAAGAGGATTGTCCTTGTTTGGTATGAAGGGGTTGTAAAGCTGGTCCATTAACTGGTGACATGTTGGTCACATTCCCTTGGCATTAAAAACTAACTTCAAGTAAAGTGTTACTTAACAACACTGACATTGGATCAAGAGTAGCTGGCTCTGCAATTGAAAGGGAGCATTGAGGCTGGTTGTAATCAGATCTTACATCTGATTGGAAAGACTATGACAAGAAGGAAAACATTTCTGCCGAAAAAAAAGGATCTCTTTGTACACTCAAATTATTGTTATTTCACTCACTTATAGTAATCTGAAGTAACATTTCAGCAGACTGCTCTCAAGAGGTTTACCATGTAATTTGCAATTTTGCTGTTTGTCCCATTTCTGAATGAACAGCGCACGCCCATGACCCTTATGAAGATAACGTTTTCAGAGCGCATGGCTCCACTTTCATACAAGCCATTATGTAAATAATTTAAAATATTGGTAAATGTAGCAGAGACTGACTTAGTGACATAGGCACTGACGCGTTTTTGTTTTGTTTTTTTTCTCACAGGATCTGCGGAAACAGGTAGCTCCGTTGCTGCAGGGCTTCCAAGCAGAGGTGAGTTTAATGATTAAAATGACGTTGGTTTCTCCAAATAATAAATCATTTGATTTTATTTTTATAGTTTCTCCAGACTGTGTGTGAGATGCTCCAGAATGAGCCGTGCTTTACCCTGCGTAACGTCCTTATCCCTGTCACCAGAGCCATGTAAAGAGAGAGTTGCGTCATCTCCGTTCACTCTAATGGACCGTTTTTTCACAGCAACGGAACCTCAAACTAGTTCCCGGAAGTTAGCATAATTATTAAAAGTACACTAAATTCTAATTTAAATTTAAATCTGTGCATTTATTGACTACTAATTATCAAAAAATGTTGTTTTATATCTGTATATATATATATATATATATATATATATATATATATATATTCAAATTGCCCACCAAGCACTTATGGGAACTATTTTGCCATAGGATTTGCCTTTCCATGAACCACGTGGCCGTTGACAATATCAAACTTCCGTTGGCGTAACTCTGTTATTTCCATGGCTCTGCCTTTACCAAGAGCTCAACATTTGGCGCTAGCATTCTAAATAACAAACATATACCTGACTCCTCAGTAAGATCACTGGTTATGGAACTTCCTCCCGCAGAGCTCCACTGCTTCGACTCTTTAAACAGTTTTCGTTTCCTCGCCCAATGCTCATTAGAACTGCTGTCTGATTCTTTGTGAATTGGTCTTAGGTGTTTCGTTAGCTCTAAGGAAGGAGCTGAAAATACAATTCTAATAATCTCAAACAGCATATTTTATGTTGCCCCAAAATTGATGTAGAATGTTTGTCTGAAAGAAATCATGAATACACAATGACTTACGGTTGCACTGTCTTTCTGCCCAGTCATGTTTACGGAGCTCTTTTTTGTGGGTTTCTGGTCCTTGATGAGAGGAGATATTAGTAGAAAATGATACTGCAATCATCCCCCTCTCTGGGCTTTTTATTATCTTTCTTCTGGTTACTAACTGATCATTGTAGGTCTTAATCATCTCTGAGAGATCATGGGTTGGTACAGAAGGCCTGCATATAACCTCTTGAACTTCCTCTGTGCCATTAGCATTTGTTAACCTGACCACATCCATATCAGATATATTGAATACAGTTCCTTCTGAAACTGTATTGACATCATTCCTTGTTGGATCTTTCGCAGAACCTCCCTCAGATGACTTGCAATCCATCTGCAAGGACCCTTGCTCAGATGGACTGTCTGTAATAGTCATGACAGAACGATGTCTTTCTTCGGGGAGGATGTTAGCTACACGGTTGTGGTTTTCTTGTTGTAAGGTGACATTGTTCATCATCATTCTGTTTTGGGTTAATTTTGTGGAGCTGCTGCTGTGAGAAGGCGGGGTGACCTGTATAACTAAGGTTCTTTGTTCATCTTCAAAAGTTCCTGGACTGTGACAGAATGGATCCATGAATTCTTCTTCAAAACCACTCTCTGCTCTCTGCTCCACTTGGTCAGTATAGTCCCCTTGATTATCATTGTTATAAGGATAATCTTCTAAATCCATCTCACGATGCCTTAGCTGGTATTTATGTTCATGAAACTGTTCATCGGTAGAGGACAAATCTGGATTCTCCTCATACATGTTGGGATTAAATGGACCAGCACTTTGCTGGCCATTTGAAATCCCTGAGTTGATTTTATGGCTGTTCTGGAAAGGTTCATGGTATTCGGTTCCAAAAGGAGGCAATGACTCATTGACCTGGTACAACCGTCCTAGTCTCTCAGCTCGATGAGGAAGATATTGCACCCTCAGAGAAGAGACAGTACCTGAGGAAAATGACTCCCTATAAGGAAAATCGTCCTGCATCGTGCGGGTGCCTTCTGACGTTCCAGGGTATGTTTGCCGTCTGTTTTCCGGCACGGTACACGTTTTGTGTTGTAAAATTGCAATGCTATTGTTTCGCATCAGAGTTTTTCTCTCATGGTTGTTGATCAAATTATTAGTAAAGCTAGACTTGCTGACAGACAAAGAGGGTCTCGTAAACGCGGGATCAACATTCTCACATTCTGAGGCCTGGTCAACGCATAATGCCTGGTTGCCGTTTTCATACTCGTGAAGTGAAAATGGGACACAGTGTTCTTGAGCATATATTGTGTTATCCATGCACTGAAAACTGCTTTGCTCACAAGTGAAACTACAGACACCAATCCTCAAGGAAGTGAGGTCACCTGTAAGGTCATCTAAAGTCGTACACTTGATGTCTCCGAATTCATTGGGTGCGGGAATGGCACAGAACCAATCACTGCTGAGGTTTCTGCATATTGATGGGCTCTTCCTTTCAGGCGACAAACACAGAGTGGATGTTGGAATTAGTGACTGACTTGCCAGCTTTGCACATGTGTCATCATCACAAATTTGGCAGCAAAATGAGTTTTCACAAGTTGTGGGTGGAATGACAAATTTGGGATTCGATTGACCGTCTCTTTGTTCACTGTCGCGGAAACGAAACTTGCAGCTTCTGCAGGGTTGTTGTATATTTAGATTGACTTCATTTTGAGACACCTCCTCGGATGAGTGAGATGTCCTTTCACACTGGCCTTTGAAACAAGCCTCAGCTTCAGATGCAACAAATGAGGTCTTGACCCCAGACATTTCAAGTAGTCGAATGTCTTGGATTTTAAGCGTTGCGTGTGAGCAAGAGCAATTTAATTTTACTAAGTTTGTGATTGCTATTGTTGTGTTGGAGAGATTATCTGAGTTTTGCTCTTGTGAGTGTGAGTGCTGAAATTCAGTTTTTGGAGATGAACCTGTTAGATGATCAATCGAAACTGTAGTTATTATCTTCACCTCTCTTTCTACGGACGTTTTCAACTTTTTCCCTTTGCATGGTACGTCATCATATTCGTCCTTGTCTGACGCTGATAAAACATTTTCTTTTTCAAAAATGTCTGTTTCACTTTTTTCAGTGATGTCATTCTTATAGCTGAAACTATTGCTTTTGTTGTGCTTATGAATAGCAAGTGATGATGTACTCTCTGTGAAGAAGAAAAAAAACAATATATTGAAAACATCACAAGGGCACTGGCCCATAACCAGCATTACAAAAGAGTTGTTTTTATTAACAATTCACTTCCAAAAACACTTCACTTTTATTAAACATACTTACTGCTAATCCTTCCCTTGTCTGAAATAGGAAATCAAACTGTAATTTAAACACCTGGCACAGGATTAACCTCAACGCACGACTCAAGGTCAATCTCTGAAAGCCACTCACGTTTACTGCTGCTAGAGCTCTTGCGGCGCTTAGTATCTCGTCTCCGCCCCTTCCGGCTCATTCTTAACTGGTTCGTCAGGCTGCGGCCATCCACTGTAAAGCAAAGTACAAACTGCATTTCTGTATACCCAAACTGTAGAAGTATTCTTTAAACAAGATTTTTTTTTAATCTGCTGGGCACACTTGCAATTGTGTATGGATATAGAATCCTCATTGTCATTATTTCAATTGTCAGTAATGACAATATAAGTTTAAGCAGTTCTAAAAGTTGAAAAGTTACCTGTGCAGTTTTAAAAGTTGAAAAGTTACCCGTGTAAATCAATTTGTTCTAAATTAGAGGGTTGGGGGGATCATGTTAAGGATGAGTAAACATTAGAACGTCCATCTCTCCCTACTGTACATTGGAGAATAACACACTATTTCTAGTGGAGAAAAATTACTTCTACTGGGGAAAAATACAAATTAATACTATAAAAAGCAAACCCATCACATCAAACATATTAAATCCTTTTACATACAATAGGCCCTATACATGTATGTTTACACCTGGTAAATGTCCTTATTAACACTAATTTTAAACTGTACACAACTCTATTTGTCCTAAAACCATAAATAACTCTTTGATATACACGCTTACCTTTACGCCATGATATGTCAAATATTTGATGTCCAGATATTAAGAGAACATATGTTTACAGGTTGGAAGTGTGCAGGCTTCCGCATTTACAGACCCCATGTTGAGACTGATCCACATATTGTATCTATTCTCAACCCAAAGCAGCTTAGTACATCTAATCTCATGAACCACTGGTGATGTCAGTAGCAAGCTTCTCAACTGACTGGAATATTCCCATGAGCAAATAAAGGATAAAAAGGAGCATACATTATTATTTCTATAATATATAAGTTACTTGTTAAGTAATTCATAAACAGTCAATTGTCAAAGTGGATTTCTTACAAGCAATTGAAATAATGAATGAGACACACAAGATCACATGGATCAGATATGTAAATGCAGTCACGTATATGTCTGTCTATAATCATTCTGTTGGTCTCTCTGAACACATATACATTTATTTTAAGGCAATAGGCTATGAGATTAACTCATTCAAGATTCAAACACATTATGGATTATTTTATGTATATGTTTTTTTACAATTATTTATTACACATTTTACAAAATGATAATATTCACTTTTTGAGAATAGCCTATACAGTAGGTATATATTAAAGTGATGCTATGGATTTGAAGGCTATGCTTTCTAAACAGCATTCTGTAGTGACTTGGCGTGCAGATTGTCTGCAGCCCACCTGCTGTGCAAACCACGCATATGTGTGCGTGGTTGGTGAGATTAGATTTTGTGAGCATTGTTATACTTGTAATAAACACACAATCTTTGGGATATACGGGCCACACAATACAAGCTGTGTACATGTTGTGGATGGAAACGTTTATGTCCTATTTCAAATGTTCCGCAACGGACGTAGGATTTCTGAGGGAATGGTGCAATGCAATTCCAATGCAATCTATGGGTGAGTATAGCTACAGAATCTGGCTACATTTATTTTTTTCCACCGTCGTTTGTTAATTTGTACCTGCCTCGTCGTCTATAGTAAGTTATGTGTGACTAACCGACTGGATGCTCTTTTTTAAAACGATAAACTCTAGCCGGGAACTGGCATTTAAAGTATATGGCATAAAACGTGATAGACAGACAGCCAACAGACAGATGGAGGTTTTTAAAGGCGCAGCAGTCTCTGAAAATCGCAACTGTATCAAAATAGCTCTATATAACAGTCTCAATATGTCCTGAAATAAACAAAGAATATAATATCAGCAAAGTGTCAAGATGTGGTCTAGTAGGATCACCCTGAGCCTATATGAGGCTCTAGGCTACATCCTTGTTTTTTATATTTACATATTGTTTTTGTTTTTTTTAAATAAAATTATAATACGACTAGTAATTATTAATAGTAATATTATTACTGAATTACAGCTATATCATTATAAGACCTAGTGCCTATTGCAGTTTTATTTGGAAATATCAGCATATCAGCAATAGGGCCTAGGTATATGCCTATTTACATTATGGAGGCTGGACATAGCCTAGATGTTATTTAGACTATTCTGTAGTGGCTAAACATTCCTCGCCAGCCAGCCCCGATTAGAAAGGTCGTTAGGAGCCATTTGTTATTGGCTCTGGGCTCATGGGTCTACTATTAGCAGGCTACTTCTATTTACCTCTGTTGTCGAAGAACAATCTGGTTCTAAAATGTTACGCACATAGCCTACTGTTATGGTTGTATGATTTACTACCGGTTGGGCTCTCCCTATGTTATGTGCTGCCACCTGGTGGTAAAATGTCGAACAGTAATAACAAGCATGTCTTGAAGACTGACAGGTGTCATATTGCCCATACTTAACAGTATTTATCTCTAAGGTATAGTTGTGCATGTATTAAAAAAAGTCAACGAGGCAGAAAAGCAGATAAAGATTCAGAGAAAATGCAAATTTTAAACACACAACTATTATGTCATGATTAACATTCTAGCCCATATAGCCTATACGGAACAGTTGCTTTCTGAAGTCACTTGTGAAACCAACTACCCTAACCACAAGTTAAAAAAAGCATACCACTTTGTATGCACTTCTTCTTTTATGCATCCCTTTAAAATAATGTTTTTGTTTTAATAAGAAATGTATGCTTTCACGAATGAAGCTCCACCAAAACATTTTCTGAGGTAACAAAGACATGTTTGCAGTTTTATACAGCATAGAATAAAGGGAAAACAGTCATGGCCACCCCCCATAGGTAAATTTTCATTTGGTTGTGTCCAGTAGACACAGACTTTAGCTGCAGACCTGCAGACACAGCTGGGTATCAGGGAATACAATCGCACAGCTACATCCTACCATCCAGTCCTTAGCTAGGACCCATGCTGAGTATTGTTGAAATGGAATGAAATCTTTTGTTTGTGTCAAATGGTACATTTACTGTAGGCATGGGAAGCAAAGAGCACAGGAAATACAGCTGAAATAGTAAATTAAGTATGACATGTCTGCCAAAGGCAAATAACCATGATTGAGTAATCAAATCACATCCCTTTAGTACATAGTATATACATTTGTATTTGTTTTCATAAGATGTCTATTTCACGGTTGCAATTTGATCTATAACAAGATAAATCCATTGGTTTTGATCTCCTAGGGCTGTACTGTCACATACCAGGTTAAACACACAAATGAAGCAAATACAATGTCTGGACATTATACAACAATTAAAATGTGATCATACTGTATGTTGACTGTATCTTACGTGCAAACATTTCCTGATTTAGCCATATCAATGCAAAGAACACATTCAGTAGTAAAACCACAATATTTAATTACTGACCATTCAAATTATATATATTGTGTACGTACTCACAATGCACATGTCTATTTAAATGAATTGCTTGCTATTCCTTTTGTCAATCTGTCAAAATCTACCAAAAACACAAAACATTGTGTTGATGCACTCGTGTACGTGATTTAACAGTTTGATTAGCTCATATAGGCCTGTATAAATCTATAATGTTTCATTGTGACACTTTAGTTGTCACTTCCAAACTGTGTATTTAAGTGTATGAAACAACAAAAACCTGAGCGTCGTTGGAAAGAGCAACGCGCAGCCTGTTGGTCAACCCTCCAAAAAATAAAGGAAGTATAGCATTTAAATATGTAAGGAAGTTACTGAAATGAGGAAGCTTTGGTGTTTATGATGTGTGACATTTTAGTAAGAAGGCAACATACTTTTTAGTTAATTATTTAAAATAAATGAATAATCAATTGTTGGGGTATAGATAGCTGTTCCTACTCAGATGATGAGGGTATTGCATGGGTTTATGCAACAAAATTGAAGCTGACCTATTTACATCCTGTTTAAGGTTGGTGGCAGTTTGCTTGTCTCTGTGGAGGACTGCATGTTGCACTAAAAGAAGACAAGTTACAAGTTACTTTCTACACTATTCAAACCATATAGTAAGTGGAATGTTGGCCTAATTCTCGTGCTTATGATAATGATAAATTCTGTGCCTTCATGTTGAAATGTTACTTCCTAAGGATCTGTGTCATTAAATATTAAAATAGTTTATTCAATATCCAACATGTAATTTAAACCTAATTATAACATATTTATAGTCTCATAGTCTTAAGGACTAATAGTTTTTATTTTAACCTAATAAATACAGGCATTAATCAATTCATTTGTGTTTAAAATCATTTTAAGTAGAATTGACGTAGTAAATATTTGTTTTATGTAATGTCCTATAAAGTTTAAGTGACATTACTACATACTACATTACATTTTTTTGTTCAAAAAATCCCTTATCTCAATGTCTTTTAGACATTTTACGAAAATATTTCCAAACGCAACTAAAAACGCAGTAGAAATATCTTCAAATATCAATAAGAAAAATGTATCTAATATGAGTTAAGTTTGAAACGTTTTTAATGAACAATTAAGCATTTATGGAGGACACTTAGAAATAATCTTTTTTGATATAAAACACATTATGAAATCATTTGTATTGAGTGAATACATTGTATGTTTGGAACAGCTAAAGTATTGTAGAATTAATTCACATCTTGACACATTTAGGAAACCTTTTAAAACGGCCTATAACAGGTGGATTATTTATCCCTTATCACATAATTATAGCTGTTAACAACTTCTATATTAACTACTATAACCAATAACACTAGATTAATATAGTTGTACTGTATTTACTTTTCCTATAGTTATATACAGAGAAATCCCATGAAGATGGCCTATGATCAAATATGCGTTGATGACATTATGCAGCTACTAACTTGCTAAATTGATGTTGCTGCAGCAACATGTCATTATTCATTTGTTTTATTTACCTGACATTTGAATTGCTTTCTCAAATGCCAAATCTAAGATAAACTAATTAGCATTTTAATTCATTTAAAAGTTGCTGTTTATAGCCTATTGTATTTATCCCAAGAGACACAATATGAGATAGAGATTTGAACAAAGTCTTCTTCTTTTCAGATTATTTCCTTGAGCACCAGGTAACAAGCTTCACTTAGCAGCCAAAATGGCAGACACCGTCAATGCCTTGCCCTTCTTTTATGGTAACATCACACGCGAGGAGGCCGAGGGCTACCTAACACAGGGCGGCATGAGCAACGGCCTCTATCTGCTGCGGCAAAGCCGAAACTACCTGGGGGGTTTTGCCCTGTCGGTGGCCTACATGCACCACTGCTACCACTACACCATTGAGAGGGAGCCTAATGACACCTATGCTATTGCTGGGGGCAAGAGCCACAAGAGCCCAGTGAATGTGATTGACTACCACTCACAAGAGATGGACGGGCTGATGTGTCTACTCAAGAAGCCCTGCAACAGGCCCAAAAGGATGAGGCCCAAGGTGGGGCCATTTGAGGACCTGAAGGAGAAACTCATCCGCGACTATGTACAGCAGACATGGAATTTGCAGGTTAGTGTGACTTTTAACTGGTGGATACAATGTTCCCGTACGTATTGTATTGAACATTAATACACATAAATAATTAAAACCCAGTGAAGAAATGCAAATGCATTTGATTATACTGTTACTGGAAATTATATATGATATCGTCTACA
>JAODOY010005390.1:0-10423 GCA_025399855.1 Forbesichthys papilliferus | reverse complement strand
ACACTGTTCTACAAGCTGTACAATCACTACTTTACATTGCAGAAAAGTGTAATTTCTTCATTGTTTTCACATGAAAATATATGCTCACATATCTGCAAATATGTGAGGGGTGTACTCACTTTTGTGAGATACTGTATATTGAAAATGGCCACTAAGCACTTCCTAGAACTATTTTGCCATAGGTTTTGCCTTTCCATGAACTATGTGACTGTTGAAAATTTCAAATTTCCATTGGCGTAACTCACTCTTTCCATGGCTCTGATCTAATCTAATGATGAAGGTGCATTTTGAAGATTCAAAAGATTCCTAGCATTTGTGTGATTTGCATACTTTACGATCATTTGCCTTTAAAATTATGTGATTAAAGTCACCACAGTGTAATTCTAGTTTTGTCACATTTGTCAATTTGATGGTAACATTATTATTTCTCTTACATCCTCAAAAATACAGAGCGTCTTCCTGCCAATCATTGTTGAGCTCCGCTGATCCTGAGATCATGCTCATTGACTTTGTATTTGTATTGTTGTCACGTTAAGCCGTTAATATTGTATATTTTGGCTAAGCATGTAATTGAACCCATTCTCGTCAAATAACGCAATGCAATTGTACAGTATATGCTTTTTGCCTCATATGCTAGATATTGTTAGCAATAATAACAAATGACTATATACAGTGCCGGTTTTGATTAATAATTTATTTAATACAACTAAAGACAACCTTTTTTTCTATCTAGAACATGTATCTGATCCACGTGTGTTTTTTTTACTGTTGTTTTTTTTTACCTTGAGCCATACATCTTATATTATTATACTACACATACAAGTAAAAATAGAAATCCAATATAGCTTATTGTTATGGTGTGCGATGCATAAATAATGACATTTCTTTTTACTGTGTTCAGCACTTTAGTAGAGTGGGCGAGCAACTTTTGTTGCATGAGATCTCATTTGCGGTTGAGAATATTTCTGTGAGGGCGCTGTTGTTTGCTAGAGGTGGACAGATCCGGGGTCTCATCGACATTTCAAAATATCAATACTATTCTTTAGCATTAAATTGTTCCGAAGGTTGTGCCATCATTACTGTGGATGGAAGGCCAGAGCTAAATATGCCTTTATGAAGTGAAACTGTGCTAGTGTGCATGGCCTAACTGACTGACTATAAATATCCAGAAACGTTTACTTGAATTGATAAAGAAGAAATCTAAACTAAAGTACCACTATCTCGTTCAGATGCTATTAGCCAGATCGATCATACATCTGCAGCGTTCTTATTAAAATATACAATACGTGTGAATGTACAGTGAACATAGTCACTGACTCTAAAACTGCCAGCTTATCTACATAATAATGTTGCCATTCTGGCTCAGAAAAAGGGTTGCAATGAGAGCCTTAGAAAGCATTAGAATGTGTGACACATTTCACACGAGCCACTGCATTCTGCAATCAAAACATCTATCTCCTTGTCTTATGCTACTGTCACTCACTCACTCTCTCTTGTCCTATGCATTCTCCTCTCTAATTACAACTCAGTTTCTGATAGCCAGATACAGCACAGACACACACCAATACATTATCACACACACACACACACACACACACACAGCATTCTGCTGCCTGCAGCAATTAAAGCACCATTAATTGAGGAGCCATTAGTTGTCCAAAGGCATTTTGTTCATTTGTGAATACTCGTTTTCAAAAGCGAGACTGTGAAGTGCACACTGTGATGTCACGATATAGTTTTGTATAGAAACAAAATATTTAAACGTGCTAGAAATTTGTTAAATTGCTTTTATATGGTTAATAACATGAATTCAGTGGAATTTCAGCATTGGTGTAAGCATGGATACTGCCCTCTACAGGCAGTGTCTAACCCTAGCTGCAGCACTGGTACTTTTTGATTTCGACAAACGGTTAGAAGGGACGTTTATGACTGGTGGATGTTAGAACATTTTAATTGAAAAAAACTTAATTATATTTTCCTAACAGCCCTCATAGAGATCAATAGACATTCATGGATGGGGAAGGGGGCTAAGCCTCTACTAGTGGGGACTCCATGGTCCCACAGGACAATATTTTTAAGCCCCCATAATGTGTATGCTTTTGATTATTTTTGGTCAGGATTGGCATAATGTATGCCTGTCTTATAATATCATTTTTAATGTAGCCTATTCTCAGAGAATTTGAGGATAATTTTCTTAAGTAATATAACTAAAAGTCTAATCTGTTTCTATACAGCCAACACTAACAAAAGGTGCAAAATGTTTGTATTATGTAGCGAAAATAATGTAGCGAACAGAAAAAACACATTAGAGAAAGCAGTGCTGGAATAAACAAGGTCAGAATAAAAGCTAGTTCAATGTGGGACTATCTGTAAAGATGATCAACATCATTACTGCTTCCCGACATAGTGGAACTAACAAAGCCAATGTTTAAATGCAAATACAAATATGCAACTTACCTCCGCTACACTTCTCTCTTAGCCGGAGGGAAGGGCGTCAGATGAACACCTCTACTGATTGTATAGTCCAAGGTTCCCCAATCCTGGTCCTGGAGGGCCGCTGCCCTGCACGTTTTTGATGTCTCCCTGCTCCAACACACCTGATTCAAATGAACGGGTCGTTATAATGACAATAAATCTGAATCAGGTGTGTTGGAGCAGGGAGACATCTAAAACACGCAGGGCAGCGGCCCTCTAGGACCAGGATTGGGGACCCCTGGTATAGTCGCTACACCGCACCACTGAGCATTTGAATCAAGTTGAACGTTGGTTAACTTTCCCAGTTGCTAAGTTTATAAGTGTTTAGGCACCGACTGCTGTGCTCACGATCACCTAATGTTTCCTGGTGCTCATTGAAATTAATGAGGATCTGTTTTTGGCTGTCCCTAGCAGTGTGAGTTTGAGTTAATCCGATGATTCAATCAGCGGATGACCTTTACATCCAGCAGTTTTAACCACAGAGGTTTTTTGATGAACAACCAAGCATATAATTCCAGGGGCCCACCAACACCTCAGGCTATATCTCCATCCCTCATTTATCCTTGATGTGAGCATCTGTTCATCTGCATCCCCACATCTCCACATTCTGCAGTCATGCTTTGCTCTGACCTGTTAAAGCCACTAAAGCAAAATAAAGTCTCAGATATTGGGTTACTGCTACTCCATTTGTGCCTGGATGTATGGTTATTGTTGAAACCACTGTGACAAAAAAGCCTTGTTATTTTAGTTTGAAACGCAAAGAGCCATGCACCACCCGCACATTAGTGAAGAGTGGCTTACACTCTTCCAGACCACTCCTGATATCCTGCCCTATAACAGCACACACCTTCAAAGTGTGACATTTCCTTCTCCCTTATAGCGTTAGTTATAGTGTATATATGTTTTATACATTTTTAACAGAGGCTACTGTTATGCTTTTATCCTTTTCTTTAAAAAAGACATGTTGAAGGCTCATCCCTGTCTACCTCTTGATGTGTCATTGAGGTGCAACATCTTTCAAGGAGGACTTAAGGGCAATGGTTTAGTGATGAGGTCAAGAAAAGCACATTCCCATATAGTAGAGAGAGGCTCATATTTATTGCCCTGCTGGTTCTCACAGTAACCCTCAAAACAGACAGTTAATTGCGTTCAGTGTTTTAGGTCTCAGTTTGCCCATTATTAGTAGAATCAATTGAATTTGAGCAAGACCCCAATCTGCGTGAACGGGAATTGCTAACCACAGCTCTCAACAGTCATCAGACATGCTACTGTAACTCAACTGCTCAAGAAATTCATTTTAGTCTGCAGTGATTTCACGTTTCACTTTCTCTAAAGCTTTTGAACACTCACTAAGTAATAACTGGCTTTCACTTCATGTCAGAGTCTGAGTAATTTAACTGTCAATTTATGTCACTCAAAGAAAGTTTAGTTTAGCTAATGATTTGGGAACAGAAAACGCTCTCATCCTACCTGCCTGCGGCTGCTTGTTCTGTGATTTCTTTTTAGCTATACTACAGCCATTATTATTGTTAAAGCCAGTCTAAAAAGAGTTCACAAGGACAAGTCTGGTCATTTGTGTTCTAATTTGTCAAATAATCTTTCCAAAAGATAAATACCTATAAGTTCTCAAATAAACGGTGGTGTGTTTTGGAATGTTCACAACACTATTTAGTTAAATCAGGGATGTTGAATGCATTCTCTTAATACGTCATTCTGTCACACAGCTCATCGTTTTGCACCATTACCGTTCATCCAGCAGAAGGTTCCATCCATGCTGGTCGTCCTTAGTGTTCATGGTGGGCTGTTTAAGGGTTTATACATTTTGACTTAATATTGACTTGAATCATTTCTCAGCTTTTGAACACACCGTCCTACCAAATCTCCCTTTCACATATACTTTGTATCTCTCCCCCTGACTGAGTCTATGCTCATAGTAAATAGATTTGATTGGCTAAGTTGTGAGAAGTTACTTATGCAGTTTGACGTGATTGGACAAGATGTGACAGGCAAGGACCAATTTAGCTCCGGTAAGAAGGATTAAGATGCAGCCTTTCCAGGAAAAGTTTATATTTTAGTTATAAGGAAAAATGGTGCGATAAAATGATCTCTCTGTCTTGGTCTGTAGGACCAGTGTGGATAATAACCCTTGGTCCAAAAGAATTCCTGGATCCACTTTTGCCATAATTATTGTATGGAGGGAGGTTTGACGCCACAAGGGTCAATGGGGCGAATCTGAACCCGTTCCACTGGAGTACAGGGTCTGTTTTGTACACCACTAATCCACAAAATGCCCATGTCTTTTCATGTCTGTCTCAATAACTGTACCATAGCTGTAACACGATAATGACGTGCCGCTCTGAATAAGACTCATTTTGAGACTCGTAATGCTCAAATGGTGTGTGTGTAAACTCGTGAAGAAACCAATTTATTGTCAAAGCTGGTCGACTGTAGTCTTGTGTAACCAGACCTAAAATTCGCTTTGTAAATATGGTCTGGCAACAGGAAGTGTTAACAGTCATTGCCTCCTGCTCAGCGTAGACCTCTGGTTCATTTTGAAACTATTCGAAAGAGTTGAACCAATCGGCGTTGCTACAACTGTTTTGATGGTTTCATCTAGCTCTACCACCATTTCTTAACACGCATTACTCCAACTTCATCCCACTAACCCACCATGGAAACGCTACTGAGAACGGTTTCCAGACAATAATCTCAGCAGAAATAATATATTAAGCAAGATTTGGGCGAAGCAAGGCTAGGCTTACCTAAATAATTAAAGGCGGGGTCAGTCATTCTTGAGTTCGCTTGCTAACTTCGAGCTCAAATCAAAATGGTATCGCGCCGCTGTCCTCTGTGGCGGAAAGTTTACATCTATATGATGTCTCCATGCCGCTCCACATTTTGACATGTTAGTTATTGTTGTGGAAATTCAAAGGTAGTCAAGGAAAATATTCTGGTTTCAGACAGGGATGATTCGACCCTGATCTGCCCCCTACTGGATATAATTTAAATCCTCCAAGCACACGCAAGGTATGCAGCCAAGTATGTCAACAATTCCTCTCGCAAAGCAACCGCTTGTCTACGTGTATGCGTTGCACAAAAGCAAGTATATCGGGGCCTTTACTGTTTGCAATTATTAACTAGGCTAAGGCTTAATTAAGATAATGCTTAATTTGGACAATAGGAAAAATACCAGAATAGGATAAGGCCAATTCTAGAAATAGCTAGAATGGCTATGAATGGATCGCACTGGGTGGAGAGATGGAGCGCCACCCACAGGGCACATCACCTATTACGTCTGAGGCACGACTGATAAATTTGTTCTACCTTAAGGGCACACTCTTCAATTGCAATATATTGCCCTTAGCCCCTGCTCACCGCTGATGAAACAACGGTGCACAATGTGTCCACACACACATACGCACACGCACGCACGCACGCACGCACGCACGCACGCACGCACGCACACACACACACACACTGCGACCTCGTGAAGTGTGACCGCTATTATTGTTGTCCTGAAGTGTGTTGTGGTGTACCGGCGTGTGTGTATGCGAGCACGCATGCACACACGCGATAGGCCTACACATCTCAGTGTATGTCACCGGCGGGTCGGCATAGAGACAAGCACGCCTATACGTCAACTAATGTGATCGTCTGTACAACACATAAATCACCATTATGAACACAGATCACCACCCGAAGCTCCGAAGGATGGGAAGTTTGTCATTACTCAGAGAAGGGGAGCGTATAGGAAAGTAGCCAACGTGTGGGGGAAGAGAAAGACAGGAAAATAGGGAATATGAGGTTATAGCTGGGTCACACTGTATTGGACGCCATTCGCAGTAAATGAGCCACAATATGCGATGAGTCAGTGGTTTTTGAGCTCATATCATGAGTCAGCTGCTCGGTGATGGACTGATGTCTCTCGTTGATAAGCCCAAGGGACTAAAGGCTTAGCTGCGTTGTTTTTCAAAGCCAAAGATAAGCTACTGTTGTGTACAATGCTATTTTAGTGTGGACATGGCTGTTCTACCTCAAGGCCCCGATCACACAGAGACACGTCGCCAGCAAAACCATTGTTTTCCTATAACGTGGCTTCGCGTTTTTTTTCTCTTTTTTTTTGCTGTTTTAATAATCAAATCAAAGTTAAAATAAGCCAAACTTTTCAGCGCAAGGTACGGAGTCCTGCTGTTCGTTGACAGTTGGCCCAGCCAGTCGTTCTCTTTGTGATCAGGGGTTTATCGAAATTGTCATTTCGAAGCGGCTGCGCCTTTAGCGACGCGTCTCGCCGGGATCGGGCCCTAATGGTTTAAAAGTCAATTTAGTGATATTTTGCATCAAAAAGCATATTGATATACATGAAATTTAATAGGCTGATATATTGTCTTAAATATGTTTCAATCCATGGCGTAATGAGATATTACTTTAATTTAATATAGATATTGCCAATTGCTATAAAAGTATTAACACAAAGTTAGCACTGTGGTGTGCCTGCCATATTTCATATGTGGTTTATGCATGCATGCTATAATTTCTCAATTGTCATGAAATCCAATGGTTCATATAAGAAAATAGGAAATATAAGAAGTAGTATTTTTCAATGCAGATCTACAAAACATTGTTGGATGAAGCAGAGATCATTCCATTAATATTGTATGTGTACCCATTTTATATTACTATGCCAACTTGTCCTCAACGTGAGGTACAGAAATGGCAGGCATTCAAATAGCCTTGCTTTGGCTCAATGCAACAGACACATGCATACACAAATGTGGGCGTATACAGTACACTACAGAATACTGTGAGTTTAGAGGGTGAGTGGAATTAGGAAATATAAACAACTTACAGTAATCAACATATACAGTATATGCTTTATTAGTAGATGGTGTACCACAGAGACTCGTTAGACTATAATGCACTTATAATATCGCTTTGCGTGCCTCTGTTACAGTTCATGAGTGAACACTGCTCATTTGGGCTTGCGTGGAGGCCGTAATGGTGACACCCACGGGTGCCAAGTCCCCATAATCCCTCTATCTGAGGGACATTGTGTAAATTGGGTTAAATTGTTTTATCTAACCGCATGATCCCTGGAGACCACCAGACGGGAGACTCCACAAGTGACTGTCAGTAGTAACAGAGGCTTTTAGGGCCGCAGTTGTCTTTACTGTAGTTTAGTTTCAGACTGATGCAGTTGTCATTTTCCAGTCCAGCTCCCATGTTGTTTAAAGAGCAAGTGCAGTTAGTTCTTAAAATGAAGTGTGGTCAGGCACATTGTTGGCACATTGCTATATTCAGGCAGCAGCAAGCGATTGAGTGATTGACAAGATAAAACCCGAGCGAATTATTTAACTGATATTTTACCAGTGCATTATCAAAGCACACACACACGCGCACGCACACACACACACAGGGAGCAGAGCAGCATGTAATTCCAAAAGATTAAAATAAAAAAATGACAATTTGAATTGTGTAAATCGAGATAATGTATCCTGCTGTTGCTGTAGATGATCTGCTTAGATTGTTAAAATAGGGCCCCTTAGTTAGCCAAGTTTCATTTTCACAACTTGAGTTATTAACCTCCATAATGTAATTAAGCCAAAATAAAGGATTACAAAAACGATGTGATTCAGGTGCGTTTCACTTTTCAGGTACATTTCCCTCGGCATCTCTTATCGCTCGTCGTCCCCGTTCTTCTATTCTATTCCTCTTACATGCTGTTTTTTATCCTTTCTTTTCCTCCAGCCATCTTTCCTCAGCCCTTCCTGTTCTCGCTGTCCTTCTCTCTCTCTCTTATTCTTTCCCCCCTCTCTTTTTCCCTCTCTCCCTCGGCTCACACATGTGCAGCACATCAAAACAACGTACGTTTCCACGGGGAACGCTTCAGAATATTATCTTAAATTTTTCATTTCTCATCTCTCCCGCTAGTTTTCACCCTCAATTTGGGGCCCAGAGCGAGAAGAGAGAGAGAGAGGGAGAGAGAGAGAGAGGGAGAGAGAGAGAGAGAGAGAGAGAGAGAGAGAGAGAGAAGAAAAGGCAACCAGGGATTCACGAAGCGTGCCCTCTCTCCTCAAATGCGATTATGCTCTCACAATCTATCTTTTCTCTCTCTCTCTCTTTCTATCTGTGTCTGTCTGTCTGTTTCTCTCTCTCTGTCTCTCCCTGTACCTCGAGCAACAGGGGAGTCGTGACACGTGGGCACACTCAGCCCTCTCTCTCTCTCTCTCTCTCTCTCTCTCTCTCTCTCTCTCTCTCTCTCTCTCTCTCCCCCCCTCTCTCGTTGTTTTACTTTGGCGCCTCTGCATTTTATTCCTTCTCATCTCTTCTCCACCCGTATACTACACTTACTTACGTACTCACTATCACTTCCTCGTGCTCAGGTGATTCTGTCATTGTTTCTACCCTGACATGTATTCTTTGTTCTTCCAAAGAGCTTCCAGGCCATAGTAGTATAATGAACATGGCCTTGGGAGTGCCAGCCAGTATAGGCCTACTACCTTCTAGAAGATGCTACATGTCATCATTCTAGTGAGACCTACTTCTCTCGGTCATCTTGAGGAGCGTTTATAGCCAAATGTGGTTGTTTTAAACTGGTTAAAACAGGTTTATATATACCGTGGCCTTGAGAAAGAGAGCGCATAGAAGGACCTTTGTATGTTTTGCACGAGCGTACTCCGTAATGTCCTGATCTTAATTGATGTATTTCCATTCATTTATGCTGTAAGTTCATTAATAATTTAGTCTTTTAATAAGGTAAATGGCGTGAGAGGGGAAAAAAAGAGTTTGAGTAAAATTCATAGGGCTTCAGCCTTATGAATGTAATTTTAATGGAGGGATGATGTTAATATAATATCGACAAATATGTATTAATATGAATTAAAGTGACATTTCTCATTTTTATTGTCATCCACTTCACTGACGTTCCATGAAAGTGAAATTGTTTGATTGTTTCCCATGAAAGTCTTGCCTGACACAGTATGTCACACATATTGTCCTTTGACCAATACTTCCTTCCTTTGAGTGAAACATTGTTGTGGTGTGTACTTTGCTCTGTGTTTTTGCCAAAGGGCTTCCAGCATGCTGTTAGCATCATTCTGAAAAGATAAATCAATATAAATGTTGAATCTTACTTCACAAAGTTACCTTGAAACCATGAATCATTTCATTTGTGTTTAAAGGATTACAGTGTTACTGGAGTTTGATGATAATGGGAAATATGACGTACAACGGCAAGTGTGTCTATTAATACATGTTAACATGAACACATGGACAAAACAACGTCAATCTCTCTTTCTCACACACTGACACATGAGTTCCAACTGGTGTCCTCACTTACACATTTATGACAAAAATGTCATAGAAGACTATAGTTTCAGGGAGAGATATTGGAGCAAAATATTAGATTAAAGAATACAACACACATGCATTCACACAGATGCAACTGCACGGTTTTGGTAGTAAATTAACATCATGTGTCATAGAGGGTTTATGTGACATTAGCTAAGATGACAGATGGTTGTGGTTTACAGACATGAACGTGTATGTGTGCATCATTTCTGCACACGCACAAATAGAGTATAGTTGACGAGACCATCTATTCTTTCCCGCATTGCTCCATCTCTATCCTTTAATACCGGCAAGTTGTTGGTTTCTTTCACATTCATCGCATTTAAGTTTATAAGGCAGTAAACATTAAATACTTTAAGAAGGACAGCATCAGTTATATAAAAATAATGTAATGTAGACTGTTTCCTACATTACATTACTTATGACAATAGTCTACATTTGCGTTTGGTGTTTTATTTAAACAGATATTGAAGCTCAAATGTTGGAATGGCAATTAGCATGTCATCATTATTCCAATATCTAAACAAAGTTACTACTGCAAACAAAATCAGTGGCGCATACACGCCACATATCCAGCTATATTTAAACTGAGCTGGAAATA